>VNJU01002463.1:0-13441 GCA_008042675.1 Drosophila seguyi | reverse complement strand
GCAGAGGCAGAGGCAGCGACAGAAGCAGAGCCAGGAGCAGCGCAGTAGCAGCAGTAGCTGAAGGAGCTCAGACCTCAACAAGGACGGATGAAAGCCAAAGCACCTCGCTACCAGAGATGCTACAGAAATCTCTAAAAATAGCACAGATACTTCAGGTATGATTGCAATCTAGTCGAAAATTTGTCCGCTCCACCGCTTAAAATAGGTGGATCTAATAAAATAAATCTTAAAAATCTAGTAACTTCCCTAGAAAATAAAATATAAAAAGTAATACGAAAATTTGAAGAACATATGTCGGTAAACATCAAATGAATAAAGTTTAAAGGAAAAACTGAGGAAGATATAATATATAGGACAGGAAACATATACATATTTAATATATATTTAAATAGGTTCTTAATATTTATACATATTTATGTTTTAATTGTTATTTTATTTATTTATTTTTTGTTTAATAAATACTCCTAGTCTTTCAAATAATACTGTGTCCTTTAGAAATATCCTTGTATGAATAAGACCATTTCTTTGATGATACAGAGAGTTTTAAGGAAACCAAAAAGTTATAGAAATATTTATCCTGTTTTATATTCTATTAATTCCCATAAATATTTATAAATACCCCTTAAAAAACCCTTTAAAAGCTTTAATCGAAAAATATCCAAGCTGCCAGCATCGCTCTTCAAGAGTGGCATCGCAGTCGCTGTCGGCGCTGGCGTCGCCGTAAGACGTGCAAAACAAACACACTGCGGCAGCGACAGCAACAAAAATACCAGGAGCCAGGCGTCGGAACGTGGAAACGTCAGAAGGACACACAACAGAACAGAGCTGGGCAGGACAAGGGCGGTGGGGAGATTGGTGTCATTTGGCGGTCGAGACGCTGCGACTGTCAGTCGTCGGCAATATATGCCCGAAGACCCAGAGACCCGAGCTCGGAATCCGAACCTGAAACCGGAATCCCCACCTGTCATCTCGTCCTACCTTTGGGGTGCGTTTTATGGCTTCAGTTGGGTCGGGGTTTTGTACATAGATGTATCTTTGATGGGGTTTTCGGGTTTTTGGGGTTACGTAGTGCCCGCTATGGCAACTGCCTCCCTAAAGCCTCCCATGGCTACCAAATTTCTGTATATATATCTGTTTATATCTCTTATTCAGGTGAATGATTGGCTTCGGTTGTGGGTCTGACGAAATTCACTTGGAATTCCGGTATCTATATGCTTGAGTCAGATATAAAGTCGGTATGGGGCTTACAAGTGTGGGTTTACCCACACCAACATTAGTAATTAGAACTATTTTTGGGTATTATTATTATTGACTTTTTGGGCTCTATTAAAGCTAATTGGGGTGAACCTTGTTTTGGGAAAAGAATATACATTTTTGGCATCTTTAATTTAAACCTAAAATATATGCTGATTATATAAAAAACTAAATATGAAGTCTTTTGACTAGGATCATTATTCTGATCAACAAAGTCATGATTGATCTATATTTTTTAATTTTTTATATATTTGTTTAACTTTTATAATAGAAAGTGCTTTACTTGGCATACCTGCTTTCAAGAAATACCTCTTTTAATAGAATATTTTCACTTATAGGAATCGATCTTCGCGATCTTTGCTTGGGCCTTCTCCGCTCTTGGGTCCACTCGAATCGCCCGAGATGTAAGTATAAATTTTCGTTTTGGCATCGGTCCAATTTAAACGAGTTTTCTTATGGATACTCCATATAAGCGCCGAAGTCCAAGTCGTGAGTGGTTGCGAGAGATGCTCGGATTCGGGTTCTTCTTGGGACATTCATTATAGGCATTCATTTCGGTCTCGACATCCGTTAGCGGAGAAGTGCCATGGCAACTAGTATAGTATATATAGGCGAGTACAAGTATGAGCGCACGTACAGAAAATCCATACCATTCCAATCCCAGCCAGAACTCACAGAACTCGCTCGCACACACTCGCACACATTACTAGGGCTATCTTAGAGATGCGGCAGAGCTGAGGCTGCTGAGATATACTACCGCCGCCATGTGTATCTCGTATATATACGGCTGTAACCTGAAGAATCGCTGCCCGGTTTGGCAGGCGATTGGGCTTGAGATTGGAACTGGGATTGCTATTGGGATTGAGCGTATAAATAACTAGAGCGTCGACTGCGAAGCCGGCAGCAGCAGCGGCAGCATAAGCCACCAAAAACAAAACTAACAACAACAATGTGGGACTGGACAAAAAACAAAGCATTAGGTCGAAAGCCTTTTGATGGATTAGTTTTAATACAAGTCCAAGATACAAATGGATAACGCTCAGTTTGGGTTCGTCTTTTCGGGTCGGTTCGGTTCCCTTCCATTTTCGATACGATTATGTGTCGTTCGGTGGTGGGAAATCGCACACATACCTTACTATATATATATACACATATATCCCCCCAGCCCTATATATATATATATTAGGTGTGTGTATATAAGGAAAAGTATTGGAAAAGGTATAAAACCACAGCATCAACCTCTGCGGTGCGGCGCAAGGCGGCTGTGGGTGGTGCTAATGGGAGGTCTATGCGCTTGGGGACTCCGCTCTGGACTTTCCTTGGATGCTCGCGTTGACGATGACGATGACAATGACTCGACTCTATTATATTATATTTCAGCAGCTATCGGCCACTGACCAGTGCCAAGGAAACTTTTCTCCAAATGCGGTGAGAAGGATGGTCAGTGGGGTGGCAAGGAGCAGCGCGCACGGGGATAAGCCCTTGGCAACCTTTTGAAAACGAGCTGGAGAGCATTGGAAGAAAATGACCTTTCCTTTCGCCATTTCATGACTCCGAATCCAAGTGATTGCCATGAGCAGGGAACCCTACAAGCACATACACACTCGAGGACACACGTTTGGACTTGTGGCAAATTATACACACAGTAAGACGTCTATAAATTGAATTTTTTCAAAGCTGTAAAGGACTGTAATTTAATTAGGAATTGTATTTGTTTTCGAATAATCCTAGAATAAGGGAATAATAATTCTAGAGATCTAAAAACAATGGCTAAGGTGGTGAAAGTAAGCTATGAAATATGGGAAAACAAATAAAGATTATGTACATACATTTTCTTAGTTATTCAATTTGTTTAAATGTTTTAAGGTAATGTTGACAATTCATAATTTCTTGAATCGGTTTATTATAAAAATATTTTTTTTTGGGAATTCAAAGCTTTAAGAAATTCATAACTTAGCCAAAAAAGCAGTAATTTTAATTCGGAAAGCTTTTCTGTTTAAGTTTTGATTAGGGTAATAAATCTACATATCAACTTTTAAAATTTAAAGAAATTATTTTTTTGATAATTTTAACGATGTAACCCCTTTCAAAATTTTCAAAATTTGACAACAATTTTTGTAAATTATATTCTTAATATTTTAATGTTATTTAATTAAGATTTTAATTACGATTCGGAATAAATATAACTTACGGTCACAAAAACAATCAAAATATTCGAAATTTATTGATATTTTTGTTTGAAAATTAAAAACAAAAACTGGGATTAAGCAAATAAATTCTTAATCCATTTATAATCTATAAAAAATTTGATCTTTGACTTGCTTACCAATTGTTTTTATGAAGTATTTAAAAGAGTCGTAAGTAGATCTTCAAAAAAGTAGTTATAATCCTCAGATTTCTCATAGTTGTAAGTAGTATTTTTCCACTGTAATGTGGAGGACCGCCTCCCTCCCACCCACTCGCCCAGAACTCGACACTAAGCTCATCTATTATGACCTTTTTCTGGAGAGCCAGATGCGGGGATTTAGCCATGGAATTTATTATGGTTATGTATTATATCGAACCGAACATCACATCCCGCCGCACCGACAGGGCATCCTCGTCCTCCCCCGCTTCCCGGGGCATTGTGAAATCGTTGCCACGACCCGAGATAGTATTTTTCCATTACCTTTTTTTTGATTAGGTCCCGGACCTTGGCCCCTGTGTGCTCGCTGGGATTCCATGTCAGGCCTTGCCATTCCGATGGCAGCTCGAGGTTCGAGGTTTTGGTCCCTCGAGTAAGGTCGATGCTATATACGTATGTGCGAGAGAGAGTATCTCGACTGGTATCTCCGCATCTCTTCCCGTTTTTCCAGTGTGCGAGCTATTATCTATATGTGGTGTCCGCCTGCAGCGTCCCTTGTACGCCGTCCGTCGGTCGGTCGGTCGGACTTTCCTGATTATCTGCCGGTGTACCCAGTGTGTCTGCGTCCCCCTGGAACTGTCTCCCCTGCCAACCTGGCCCTGTCCCGTCCTGCCCTGCCCCATATCATTGTGTCTACTAGTGAGTATCTATTCTGTCGCACCCAAAAGCACCATAGGGACCTGAATTTTTCCTAGTAATTTCCTTTGTGCCTTGTGCCCCTCCAGTGGCGCTGCTCCGCCGCTGCTTCCTCTGTCCGTTTTCCGTTTCCCTTCGCTTCAATCTCGATTCCATGCCACTGCCCCGAAGCCAGCAGAGCAGTCCGCGTCGCCTTCAACGTCAACGACTCTTGGTAATCCCAATCCCGGATTCCAATTCCAATTCCCGCGCCGTCCTGCTGCCGCTACTACGAGTTTATTGCCATTTCCATATCGGGGCTCTACATCTTGTGGCATTATGTACATATATTTTAGTAAAAGAGACATTTTTGGTGGTGGCTCCCTTGTGGCGGTGGTGGAAACTTTATATATCGTGATTTTATTGTGAAATCAGTTCTATTATAATGGGGTTGCCTTTTTTCACATTTCAAGTTTGATCGATAATGATCTTTTGATATCATTACCTTAGGGTTCTACAAATAGAACTATATACCAAATTTCAGATCGATGAGGCAAGTATAACCATTGCTAGGGCGATTTGTAACTTCTTGCAGGATACGACTAGCCGCAATAAGTAGGCAATACTTTCGAAGGTAATGAATCCTAGATGGCATTTTTATGATCTCAAGAAAAATGAACTTTTTAAAGGGGTTTTCTAAAATATTAAAAAGATTTTATCTATGTAGGACTTTTAAGATGTAGGCTCCCTTGATATTTATATTCCCTATTTAAGTGATTTAAATATAAATTAGGTAATGATTCTTTATTTTATATTATTTTCTTATTATAATTTTTGTTTATGTTAGTCCGTTTTTTTAGTAATTTCATTTTTAATATATTCTTTACAACAAGATCTAAACCAATAACTCACATCGTTTCAACGCCAACCTTTGAAAATTATATTGTACCAATCTAGAAAGTTATCCCTTGTTCATCTTCCCGAAAGGATATTAAATGACTTTATATTCCTTATGTTGCCATAGTAATTTTATTTTATTGTGATTTATTTCCTTTATTTGTGTTCAGTGAAAAAAATATATTGAAAATCCATTCGATAAAGAAAGCATTTAATCTGCAATCCCAAGACCGCTCTCTCAATTGAATATGAATTCTCCCCCTCAAAGAGTATAAATATAGATGGACAAATGCCTTTTAATTCGATTAATGGAATTTATCATCCCCAATAACACTCTGCTCCTCCACCTTGTGAAATCTTTTGAGGCTAGTCATCTTGAGCTTGGCGAACTTAGGCAAACATTGAACGCTTTTCCTTGGGGTCCAAGAAACACGAGCAAATCGATTAGTTCGAGCCAAAATCGAACCCAAATGAAATTCAAGACATGCCACGACGATTGCGACTGGTATTTATAGGAGTCGGAGTCGGAGTTGGAGCAGGCGAGGGTCAGGAAAGAGGGTCGCCAGGTCGTCTTTTTGTACCCTCATCGGCTCGTACGACGACTCGTCGTCGTCCTCTCCACATCTTTGGCACAATAAAGATAGATTAGCATCTATCGAAAGCTGTGCCAGCGAAACGAGAAAAGACGAAGTGCGAGTGTACAAAAAACCGAACTCGAATTCGCTAGAGCGGCGGCGCATGTCTGAAATTCAAGCTGTGGGCATCCTCATCATCTTCATCATCATCATCGTCGTCGGAATAAGAACCTGCAGCAGAATCCAGGGCCTCTCCAGAGCCTCAGCTCAAGGGCCATCATCATCGGCATCCTCTGCCGATGTCTGCCTGCCTGCCTTGGCTGCCTTGCCTGCCTGCAGCATCCAAAGCCCAAGAGGCTTATGACGAACCGACAACCCAAATGAGATGTACGGGCCTAAAGCCCCGCAGCTTTGGTGCCATTATAATGCGCACCGAAATATAAGTACATACTTTTAGTAGTAAAGAAATAACGAAATAAATCGACGGCCAAGAGAAAAAGAAACGGAAAAAAGAAAGAACCGACTTGATTCACAGTCATTTCTCACGTTCTACGCTGTCCAAGTATCGCTGTATTTGAATCTGGCTCTATATCTGCTTTCCAGATGAACGGGTATTCGTAGAGCAGCTCGCTCCATGGGGTTCGGGGTTCGGTGTGAGGGTCCCAGAGTCGGGTCTTCACTTTTGGCATGCTATTCATTCGAATTTGGCAGACAATGGCAACGATTATGGCATCTCCCCACTCTAACATGTTCGGTGATTAAAGGGGGTTTGCCTGTGCGAGAGTCTGGGATGATGAAAGAATCAATATTATGTATACAAAAGCCGGCAAAGAGTAAATAATGGAAATTGAATGTGGCATTAACAGGATGCCAATGGTTAGATGGGGAAAACTGATTTCCGTTCTTTCCCCTTGAAAGATCCCCGCTGAACTTTTTAAATTAATTTTAAAAATCACCAAAGGTATGGTACTTTTTTTTTAATTCCTCTTCAAATTAAGTAAAGGGTAAATCACAAAATCTCTGAAAATTTATATAGAAACTGGTTCTTTATAAAGATAATACATTTTTTCTTAAAATACCCATAAATCCCCTCTCAGTAAAAGAAAAGTCATATCTGTTGAGGTTTCACGTATATGTATATACATAATATATATATAGGTATATATAAAAGATAAAATAACCTTAATAAAGTCTGAGATACATTGCATGGCAGTTGGTCACGCCATGCCCACCCTTAGGAGCAAGTAAAGCCTGCGGAACCACTGGGGACTCGATGATTCTGACACAATAAAAACAAAAGTTATATCCAGGAGCGCTATATAAAAGTTGTAAATAGAAAAGGCCCCACAGCAGCAAACGTTTATAATCCCAATAAAAAGCTATGCTATGTATTTCGAAATCCTTTTATAGGAAACAACAAATAATAAATCTCACGCCGGCTGGATAAGAATATAAAAACGTTCATCAATTTTACGCAATACCCAATTTAATTCGGAGAAACTCTCCAAATAAAAGTTTAACGAAAAGTAGAGTATCTTTGGATCAACGAATTTGAAAATACTCTTGTGGTTAGAAAGTTTTTTTTGAGGCATATTTGAAGTAATTTTTGTGTTAATCCGATATTTATTTAATGTCTAAATAATATTTGTATCTATTTATGAGTTACTAATATATTTAAATTTTTTGTATGCTTTTCTGTTTAAAACCATTGAAAATATAGTACTAATAATATAACCTCCTCTTAGTTATAAAAATTTTTCCCAGTCTGTTATGTACAATTCACCCCAAAATCTCTTTGACTGATTATCCCATTATCCAAGTTTTCTGTTCACCGAAAGATCTTTTGAAGACCCTTGTAATGCCTTTATATAGAGCTCACAAAAAACCAAACGTTGACTGTACCCAATCGTGTGTTTTCAGACACGATTGCCCGCCGGTTATAGTACATCATCCTGCCTGTAATGGTATATATACTACCATATAGCGCCCAAGGGGGATAACGCAGAAGAGGTGACAGCGGACGGGAATGCGGATGAGGTAGCTGGCGAGAGGTATATATGTATACTCGTAGTCCGTCCCGTCCTTTTGCTCGTATATCCCTCGACGGCAATTTCGCTTTCAGGGTTTTATGTCAGAGCTCTTAACGCGCTGGGGTTTCAATTTTGTTTTGGGGGCGCGCAGCCGTGTGGCAGTAACCTGAGCCAAAGTCTGTTGCCCCAGCCCCAGCCCCAGCTGGTGCTGCTAGTATTTGCACTGATGTTGCTTCTTCCACCGAATGCCCCTCCGGCTAACCCTACAACACTCGTAGGTTTTCCACACCAAGGCAACCTGTACGCCCTACCAGAGTGCTCTCCATGGTAGTCGTCGAGCCCCCGTCAGTTGAGTCGACTCGAGTCTGACGTCGTCGGTCGGAAATCCTTGAAATGAAAGTCCTGCTGTAGCTCCTGCTGCTTCAGCTACAGCGTCAGCTTCTGCTGCTGCTGCTACTACTGCTGCTCAGGAGGGTTGCAAACGTATGGCGAGAAACTTTGCCGGAATCGAGGACGGATGGCAATGGCGATGTAGCAATGAGGATGTGGCTCCATAGTCCCGGTTATGTAGTCGTAGCGCCCTCACACACTGCAAAACACATGTGTAATAAAATATCAAATCGATCGGAGATTCCAGAAACTTTACCTCTGTTCCAAACTTTGCTACAGTGAGCTCTTTGTAAAGTAAACTTAATGTCGAGAGATAAATTATTACAAAAACATTAGACTTAAAACATAAAATTTCCTAGGAGGGCTAAGAAAAGCCACTCAAGAACCCTTGTACCGATCTAATATACTTGAATTTATCAGAATACTTTTTAAATAACAAATTTAAAGCGTTAAACCGAGAGGTTTTGCTAGAAAACTGACTTTACCATAATGATTTTTGTAGGTAATTTTTAACGAACCATATACCCTAAAAAAAATAATTGCTTAAAATTTAGGAAAAACCTATTAAAAATACATATACCCTTTTAGAAGTTAACCTGTATTTAAGGACATAAAAATAAATGTGCTTCGTATCCACCTTTGGGGGCATTTAAACCATATACAGTAAAGCATATAAAATCGATATATTTGATACTATTTCTTTCTCTGCACGTATATGCTCAGTAACCTGTAAATGGACGTGTGTGTGTGTGTATGTGTGTGTGCGTGTCCACCTCCTGGCACCGCAAGGTCCCTCGCCGGGATGCTGACTGCTGCGCTTCGCTGCTGGCATCCGCTCCACGCCTTTCGCCCTTCTTCGCCCTGCCTCCGTCTGTGCTACCCATCTAGAATTGATGTAGCACCTACAGGGTTCTGTTCCGGCTCCGGCTCCGTCTCCGCTTTCCACCTTTACCCCTGCGCACTTCCGCACGTCCAACTCCAGCGCTGCAGGTCACCTTTGTCCATCCCATCTGGCCCACAGCCCCCAAGTTCCCACCTCCAGCTTTCCACATCCCTTTTCCCTTGACGGGCAGGACGCGTAAAGTTTTAGAGGACGAACGTAAAGTTTCAGCGCTGATTGTGCTTTCAGATGGGGCGGCGAGTGGAGAAGCGCCAGGCGATTATGTAACCTGGTCAAAGAGCGAAGGACCCACCCCCATTTGCGGCGTCCTGTAACCAAGAATCATCACCTTGACAATCCTTATCCGGGATTATACGTTGAGTATACATTTTAAGTCGACATTACACGAGAAGCGCCTTTAAACGTTTTTTTTCTGATAGACCAACTTTTATTTGCAAGGATACATTTATTTATATATAAATGAATCGATTTTCGATTTTAAAGACTATTTCAGAGGTAAAATATTTAACTTCTGGTGTTCACAGATTCAAAGTAGGAAATTATTATATAACATTCAAGTGTTGATAATTTAATATTCGAAATATCAATTGGTGTTTTGAAAAAATCAAATTAAAATTCGTCTCAGATTTTTTTAACGTCATAGTAAATATCATAATTTCAATCGAGCTTACCTTTATCTGCAAACTTAAACTCTTTGATAAGAATATTTCGGTGGACAACTATTAAATAGACGATCCCTTTTCCTCAGCCTTCTGGCAGAGCTTCTTCAACTGGCTGAGCGCCTCCCCCAACTAGGCAAAATCCTCCTCCTCGAAGGGCATTATAGCATCGTTGAAGATCTCCAGCCAGGACAATTTATAGTTAAGAAATTTTTCATATGTGGTATTCAAAGAAACATAATAGGAAATGAATGTATAATATTTAAGCGTAGATTATTTTACGTTATTCTAAATCAACGTTTGGTAATGTGAGAGTTGAAATATTATATGTCATTATTTTTGGTATATTCAAATAAGGGTAAAAAAATGTTTTCTTATTATATCTCTCTTACTTCTTATTTAATAACATATTACATATTTAACCACATCTTATATTTACAGCAAGTTTATCTACAAACTTAGACACTAGGATAAGAATATTTAGCTGGACACTTATTTAGATGAAGAACCCATCTGTTCAGCCTTTTTGCCAGCCTCGAAGATCTGCTCCAGTTGGCTTAGCAGGCCTATTACGCGATAGTTCTCTCCCATCAGGGCAAAATCCTCGAGGGGCTTCAGCAGACGCAGAGCATCCTTGAAGCTCTCCACGCAGCGTGGCAGCGGTTCCTCATCGCTGGCCTCTGGATTGGGACACATACTGGGAGCGGGTGTAATTTCTGGCATTTCCTCATCCACGACCTGATAATCAGCTATGTGGAGCGGTGAGTGATGTAGTTTTTCGACCTTCAGAGAACTGTGCTCCAAATTCTCCGCCAACCCCTCAATTGAAGGTGTCCTTGGTGAATTACTTATATCGTCTTTGCAATCCGCGTTTATGGCGACGCTGTCATCGTCGTCGTCGGATTCAAGTTCTATCAAGGTGCCTTGGTTCTGATTAGAGTTGTTCCTCATAGTCTTCGCGTGATCTAAAACCTGTGTAATGTCTATTTTAACGGTCTCAGGAATGTTCGGCTGCAAGTTGGAAGCCATGGCTGAGTGTCGTACACAGTGGGACATAATGTTACCAAAGTCCAACGATATCCGCGGTCTTTGTGTAATGTTAATCGAGCTATTCGAGGAGTTTACGTTGTAGGCGGCCATAAATTGATTGATCCAGGTCTTATCTGGCGTAAAACCATCGATTCCCATGAGGTCGCGGAACTCGATGGCCCGCTGGAGGATCAGCTCTTCGGTGATGTGTACGTTGAAATGGAACTGAGCCCTCTGGGCATACTCGTACAGGCAGTAGCCAAAAAGGTTCAGCTTGCGCCTGCGCATCTCGCCGGGTTCCTTGGACTTCTTGCTCAGGTTAATGGTGGTCTCGTTAAACTCTAGAATCGCATTTCGGTTGGACACAACGCTCATGATCTGTTCCACGGTGCAGTTAAAGTTAATAGCGAGCTTGCCGATGTTCGGTTCGGCGTCGAATTGATGGATGACAGCCACGCGCTCATCCAGCGTCAGCACGTACCGGAGCTGCTTTTTTGGTCCGGTATAGGCGCTCTCCTTGTCATCTTCATTCTGGAATTAAATTTTAATATATGTGAATAGTATATTTTTCGTTCTAACAGATGCAAAATAATATATATAGAAATCTTGTATTGATTGAAATTGAAATATATAGAATTTTCTATAATTAATCCATTAGAACTTACATTATCTGAGGTAATTGCCTCTTTTAAATTTTCAACTTTCCGCTTCCTTGTGGTGATACCCCCAAATGCAGCCAATATCATACTCCTTTTACGCTCTCTGTATTCTTTACTTTTTTGTGCAGGTGTTTTGGGTAAAGCTTTGGTTCGCCTTCCATTCTTATTTCCACCATCATTAACTTCTTCTGTCTCATTAAAATTCTGGAAAACAAGTATATTTAATCATTGAATTCAATGTGTCTTCATAAATAAAAACTTACACTCTTGGAGCCTTTTGTTAATATTTTGGCAGCATGATTTTGCAGACTTTTTTGGCGCTTCCTGTAAGCTCTACTTCGTTCGGAAGCCGTTAGGGGTAGAGGTTTATTAGGCTTCAATAATTTTTTCATCAGTCTGTACCGCTTGTCGGCCTCTGCCGCCTTCTCCGCTGGCGACATATTGGCCAACTCTTCGGTTGTAGGAACGATATCGCTTTGATAATATCAAATAAATATTAGTAATTTACAATATAAATTAGGATGGGCTTAAATAATAATATATATGAATATATGTGGGACTTTACGTCAAAAATCGGTAGAGTATTCATATACATATATATCAATATTTTCTGTCATCCCAAAATAATCATATAAAAATTCTTCTTGTTTATATTTACCTTATGCTAATGCAATCACTGTCACTTTGATTTTCTGTACTTATTGAGTACTCATCACAGTCCTCAAGTAGGTCATCAAAATTCTAAACACACAAAAGTTATTAATTAAATGTACGAAATACGAAATACGAAATTATCATATCATATCATATCATTACCACTTCCGAGGAAGAAGACTGCCTAACTTTACGTCTTTGCAATGGAACGTTACTGTCATCACTGTCAGTTTGTATTACTTGTATATTAGCAAAATTCTAAAAAAAATAAAATAAAATTGTAATGTAATTCAATTTTTATTAGTATCAACTCACCATATCCATATCCACCATATCCGAGGCACTGGTTTCTTTCAAATGTATTGCATTTTGGGGACTGGGCTGTTTTGGCAGAAACTGTTGATAACGGATTTCTGCTTCATATTGGTCGGATTCTGGATTATCATTTATGGTTGTAAGTATTTTCGATGAGACGGAAGCTGTTGTTGTTGTAGTGTCAGCTTGCCTGAGTCTCTTACGCTCTCTGTATATTTTATTGTACTCCGATTTGGCTCTTGATGTGGAATTCTTTAATAGCTTTTGCCGCTCTCTGTACCGCCTGTTGGCCTCCGCCCGCTTGCGTTTCTTTTCACTCAATTGCCTACATAACAATAATAACAATAATGCCACGACAACAATAACAAAACTGTCTTGTTTATATTTACCATTCGGTAATATCATCGTAAAACTCTCCGGGAAATCTTTTTCTTTGGCGACTTCCTTTTTGTGCCGCGGATGCGTTTTTAACATGTTCCTCCTCGGTACTCATTTTGTATAATAAAATTCGTTTCCAGATGAAGTGAATTTATTCTCTTCGCTGGCACCAGTGAGAGGAAAAGGTAGAGAGAGAGAACGTTCGTTTTTTCGTGACGGCACTATCGATATATCGTTGTTGTATTAAACGATGTTATATACAGTGTTGGAAAAAATAATAGAAAAAGCTTGTTTTCGCCCATTAACTTGAAATATTTCATAGGAAAAGAAGCTCAGATTTATTTAATTATTTTTTTTAAACATATATATAGGTAACTTATATAATAAGGAATACAAATATTTTCTTTTGATTTTCCATTAACGTAAAAAATTAATTTCATTTTTTGAGCTTGGAAAAAATAATAGAAAAAAACGCAATAATACAAGTGAGAGACGATTTTTCTAAATTTTTAAACTGAAACAGTGGTTTTGCTAATATTTAGTGGTACAGCCATTACTTTTTATAACTGAGGAACACCTACGAGTCATAGATTTCACTAAATTGGCGCAAATTGAGGCATCAATCCCGTACCATTCGGATTGCACTTTTTCCCACAAATCTTTTTTGTTTTTGCATTTAAA
>VNJU01002462.1:0-13379 GCA_008042675.1 Drosophila seguyi | reverse complement strand
CTCCTTATTAACTTACCATCCTTATCCAACCGTAGAACCATGCTTGGCATTACCTTTATTTATAACCTTATCCATGGTGACGTGGAAAGTGCTGACTTGTTGGGTCAGCTTAACTTTCACGTACCGAGTAGAAATACTAGATCCTATATTCCCTTAGTGCTGCGCCATTGTAGAACGTCCTTTCAATTGCATGAACCCTTTAGAGTCTTATGTGCAAATTATAACGATTTGTATATAATAATTTCAAACGTAGATAGCCTTCCTAAACTAAAAACGTCAATACTAACCCACTTAGTACGCATGCAAGCAAACAATCTGGCAGCACGCCAGTAGTTACTTCCTCGAATTCCTTTTCTATATTTTCATCTTTCGCGCCTACTAACACCTAACACGAACAAGCACGTGCTTGGTGTCATACGGGCCACTTGAGTGTACTGATCGTAGTGCATCAACGTCCAAGACCCCCCAGGGGATATAACGGAAATCACCGGGGGTGAGGTCCCTCCAGCAGCACATTCGGAGGCCGAATCTTTCTTGCTACTCGATCTCAAAACTCTTGGAATCGGTTCTGAGGTTGATGTTTTTTCTTACATCGTCTACCGCCCGAGCCCCAACACCAATGCACTTCTAATGCACAATGTTGTCGCACAGCCAGCAGCCGTGAAGCTGATTGTAAGATCAGCAAAGGTAATACCCTTTTTACAGGTTTTAACGACACAGACAATAGCGGACATTATTTGGTCTTACCACTGTACCCTTGCGTAAGAAGAGATAAGAGTGCAGCTTCACCGAAAAAACGGGAGAGTGAGAGAGCGGGTGAGCGCGGGAGGAAGCTTTTAGTTAAGCTGTCGGGACGGCGCAAGCTAAATGGAGAAGGCACAAAGAGGAATGCAAAAAATGCAAAAGCAAACACTAGCAGCACAACTAAAATGTAAAATTAATAATAATTAAATACACAAAACAGAATAGCTGCATGCACACGAAGTGAATGGGATCTTTATTAATCACAAAATCAAAGAATAAGAATAAAACACCAGATGTTTTTATAAAAAAATTACACAGAATCGAGAGCGCAAGAAAAAAACACGTCCGTTCACTCAGAAAATGAAACAAAGTTGGCTGAAGGCGGGAGCACAATAAAGCTCTCTCTCGCTCTTTGCGAATTCGCCCCGCCTTCGTCAACCTCTGTTAAGCTAGGCCTAAGGACTATCGATAAAAATAGAAGTTATGTCGTAAATTGAAATCGTTCAAGCGAACCCGCCTCTTTTGTCTCCTGCCGAAAATTAATAAATTTTTCTTGCCACCAAAGTATCCGTTTTAAATTCTAATAAACTAATTAAATGTGAATAGAAAAATAACGAGTTGTTTTGGTTTTATTTGTTTAACTTTATTTGGAGGAGCATTAAAGGTATGCTCACTCCGAGTGTTCAAAAATTATTCATTCTTAGTTCTTAAACAATCTAAACATGTAAACTAAAGCTGCGGAATTTTCATGCCGGTTACGCCGGCAGCGACGCAGCGATCATATTTATTACTTATTAGTTTTTATATATATTCTTATATTTAACTTATGTATTTAGCTGCACGCCGGAATGTGCAGCAAACGAAAGGGATGACATGTGCCATGCAGGCATATTGCACTAAGGCTGTAACCGGCACGGGTGGCAATGTTCTTGAGTATAGTGAATACTCAATATGTGTGCATGCTACATCTCCCTCCTTTTGAAAAATAACGTAATATTTATGAAGTTATTTTCCTATTATTATTGTTACTAGCTTATGAAATATATTTTTAAAAGTATTCATTTGTTTATGCAATTTGTTATTTGTACTTAATGAAGTTATTTAGAAAATTCTTTAAGTCGGTCTTTATGAACTACTTCTATTTTGTTTTTCATATTTTTTATTTTTATATTGTTCTTTTCTATACTAACTACCTCGAAAGGTCCTATATATTTACCTTCTAACTTATGGCCTTATTTTTTAACAAAACTAAACTGCCTACATTTAACTCTATGTCTTTTATTTTCCTATCGTATTCTAATTTTTTCTTATTTTTCTCAAAGTCTATCAAAGCTTGAGCTCTTTTTCTGGCAACTTTTAGTCTATATTTAAGCTCCTTAGCATAATCTTCTATATTATATATGGGATCCATTTTACTTAATCTGCTAAACTCCGCGAACTGTCTTGGTGTACGGCCAAAGACAAGTTCGTATGGACAGTACTCATGTACCGTCGACGGGGTTGTATTGAAACAATGGGTGAAATAGTTCAACCATATGTCCCAATCATCTTTGTCAATCGAAATATATAAGCGAATGTACTCATTAAATGTTCGATGACTTCTCTCAATTGTGCCTTATGTTTGATGATGAAGTGCAGTAGATTGTATATTGTTATTTTCATATACTTGCACAAATCATGGATAAGTGAATTTTTATAATCAGTACCCATGTCCGTTATGAACGTCTTCATAGGACCGTACCTAAGCACAAAACATTCAAATATTGCTTTGGCTACTGTTGTATCACTTTTATCTGTTGTATCTGTGACTAGGTATTTAGTGAGTTCCCAAATTATGGTGACGGCGTAATCATTGCTATTCTCTGTACGATGGTAATGGTCCAATGGTATCTATTAAAACAGTGTCAAAGGCTTCATTCGGTGTTTCTGTTATATCATGGGGGCTTTTGTGTGCGTCAATACTTTAGATTTTTGACACGTAGCACAGTTTTTTACATATTTGGTTATGACTTTTGTCATTCCTGGCTAATTGAAATATCTTTTGATTTTTAGCAGGGTACGCGTAATCCCTGCGTGGCCTTCTTCTATTGGATCGTCATTTCGACATGATTGCTTTAATTTGACCATCGTCAAATTTGTTAATGTGTGTTACTTTGTTTAATAGTGCTATTTTTATTTTCAATTTTTCATTGCACATTTTTTTAAATCATAAAGTGATACATATTCGAAAATATATTCGCCCGGTGGCATCTTGGAGTTAGATATTTTTAATACTTCGGCTTCTACATTACGCCTATAAAAAAATTGTCCTAAGTCAAATTTCCCCTTTAAGTATAAATCATTAACTAAAATTGCGAATCGATTTGTTTTCCTTTCATCATTAAACAATTTGTTTTATTTAATATTAATTTCACAAATTTTCTTACGTCGCTATCACTTACGACTTCATAGACTTTGGGCTCATTTATATTTTTTTGCAATTTTGGGTTATTATCCGGCCGGATTTCCGCCTGTCTTTTTCCCGATCTCGTTTGTACTATCAAGATGTTTCTGTTAGGGTCAATAAGGCTAAATTGTGTTTTCTACACAACTCAAATATGTTCTCAAGGTTTTTGAACATATGCTCTTCAGAACAGCCAAAAACTACTTAATCATCCATATAGAGAAATGCTTGGGATGGTTCTAGACCAGAAAATGCAAGTGTCATCATTCGCATAAATGAGTTTGGAGATACCTTCAGACCGAAAGGTAATCGTTTGAAACGATAAGAACCATTGCTGGTTGAAAATGATGTTATGTTTCTAGATTTTTCTTCTAGTTCTATCTGATGAAATCCGGACATGAGGTCGAGGCACGAAAAATATTTCGCTCGACCCAATTGGTCTAAAATTTCTTCTATTCTTGGCAATTTTTTTTTGTCAATTTTGCGATAGTCAACTACTAAACGCCATCTTTCCTCACTTGAGTCAGGAAGTGACTTCTTGGGGACCAAGAGAAGGGGGCTGTTATATTTAGATATTGATGGTTACCATCTTTTATTAGTTTGTCGACATGCTTATTTATTTCCGGTTCTTCAGTTTCGGCATTTCTATAATTCTTAATATATACTGGAGTTTTGTCAGTTAATCTTAATTTCTGTTTATAAAATTTATTGGCAATTATTGTTTCCGACTCTAGGCCAAATACATCGCTGTATTTTTCGCAAAGTTCTGTTAATTTCGGCTTGAATTGTTCTGGAAATGTTAATTTGCTTAAAATTTCAATAGTTCGATTACTGCTTTTTGCAGTTTCTGAGTGCATGATATCATAGTTCTTTAACGACTCGAATTTGATTTTAGGATTTTTAGTATTGACTATTTTATTGGTAGTATTCAACAATCGGACCACTGCACCATTGCTAGTTACTAGACAACTCGCTATTAATACTCCAGGATATATTTCCTGGTTGGGTACTAACACGGTATCTTCGTCAGTCTGAAAAGATACTTTTTCTCGTGACTTCTGCTCTAGCGGGCAATAATATTAAATTTTCAATATCATTGTTTACCAATGGTACACGTATACTGTAATTTAAGCCGGATGGGTTCATAATCAACTCATCTTGTTGGAAATCAACTCATCTAGTTATTAACTATTTGGAACTCATGTCCGATTATAAAGTAATCAAAGAGTAGATCAACTTGAGCTTGCCCGAGTGACTGAATAATTCCCTTGTGCAGTAATATTAGTTTTATAGCTAGCATTTATTTTGTACAGTTACCTCTATAGGAGTTATCTCGTGAATAACAGCTGGTGTTTGCACCAGACCCATTACTATTGTTATAATTGCTGTCATTATTGTTGTAGTTGCTATATTGTCCGCGGCCTCTGTTGTTGTCTCTGCCTCTACCATTACCCCTGCCACGGTATCGTCCGCGCTGGGAGTGGCCCTAGTAAAACAGTAGTGGATTGGACTGTCCGATTACCGCATTGCTGTTATCTATAAACTTGGCTGTTGCCTCGTCCATATTGTTAAAAATTCATGACTGCATGCTTCTAATAATTTCAGAGGTGCTGCTTTTGCCTCAACCGATTCTCCTTTAATTCTGCTAACTTGGCACTAATCTCAGCCATTGTTGTTTCATTGCTGATAAGAACTCTGGCATACCCTTTTACTTTTGTTTTAATGAGGCTTATAGCCGTTGCTTCGAGAGTTTCTTTTATTGAGTCTATAAGACTCAACGCATCCAGGAAGCTTTGTAGATCTTCTGGCTTGCCATCATACTCATGTATAAAAGACAAGGCCGTCTTCAGAATTCTACTCTAGTCTGTGCCATGTTCGTTGTTGGAATTTCTAATGAACTATCAATGTCCTTAATTAATTGGACAGGGAAATCTAGTTTGGTTGGTATAGCTACCTCAAACCTATGTATCTGTGCTACTTATAGCAGATTTTCCCTAAATCTTGAGTTAACCCCTTGTAACTGGGTTTGCTATAATTGAGATAATTTATTGCTGTCCTTCGCTATAACTCTGAATTGGTTGTATGTGTCTATCAGAGGGTGTATACGTTTTCGTTTGGTCTCTACTTATATAAATGCGTTCTTATTGAGGCATTTAAAAGCATTATCAAAATTTTCCCTGATACTTTTAATGGTGGCGACTATTTTGTGCCAGTCCATCTATTTCCTACTTTTAACTCCGAAAAAATTTATTTATATTTTTTTAATTTTGGTTTTATAGTTTTATTTGTTTGTATCATATGTACCAGTGGTTTTTCTTATAAGTAGGCGCTATCTAAAGCATTTGCGCTACTACCATATCTGTTCTTGATACCCCGGTTGTGTATCTTATATAATTTTACTAATGAATTTATCAATAATATGGCCATTAGAACTACCAGGATAATAGTTATCCAATTTTATTAGTGTTGTCGACTTTAACTTTATTTATTACATTGGCTGTTGAGTGAAAAGATTTTACATCTAACAGGCCCATATTGTTTCGTTGATTGGGTTTTTCATAAGCTAATATGTATCTATCTGTATTGTCCTTCTTGCTTATTTGGTTTGTTCTGATGAACATATAGTAGTGTTATTTTTTTTTTTTTTTGCTTTTAGTTAATTTTAATTATTGCTTACTGACATTTTGTCCCTGCTTATTTGATTTGTATGACTTTGTAGGCCATACTATCACGAAGCCTGAGGTAGGCGCAGTGTTACAAATGATTTTTTTATTTTAATTACTGCTTCGATGTCCTATTTCTTTGTAGCATATGTGCTCACTGTAGCACTGTCGGGTTGTTATATCTTGGATTCGCTATCCCTCGCTGTCATAGTGAGCGGATTGCTCACCACGGTCATTTTGTGTGTGACTGGATTGAGGGTCTACCACTGTTCCCACACCTCTGGTTCGGTTATGTACTCGTAGATGCAAAGTTCAGCGGTCGTTTATTTGTTTAGTGCACGTTCCCTGGCAGTAGGGCATCCAGTAGCCTCCACAGTCTGCTGGGCATTCCCTTATTTTTTTCGGGACTATTTTTTGTTGTTGTTGGTTCCTTTGATATTGTTGTTGTTATTCTTAGTATTTTCCAGGAGTCTTAATATTTTCCAGGAGTCCCTCGTAGTGGATCAGATCTCCATGTAGAGCTACCGATATATCCCAAAGCACTGGGGAATTTCGATGGTACAGCTTCCTTCTAAGACGGGCGATTTCCTTCTGCAGTCTCGTCTGCAGACCGCTTCATCGGCGTCTTGCCATACAATTTTTCACCTTAGGTTCACAGGTGGCCAATGTTCTTGAGTATAGTAAATACTCAATATGTGTGCATGCTACATAAAAATTTCAGATAGTTTGCCTATATATTTCTTTTGAGTCTTGAGAAGTTTATTTATTGTTTCTTATCTTTAAGAATTATTTTGTATTTACCTACAACTTGCATCCCATTAACATAAGTGTGAATTAAGCTAGGGGCATATTAGTCTTAATTCATCGTTGGTCAAATGTTTTAGGAATCCGTAAATATCTAAACCTTTTTTACTTGACTCTTCATGCTCATATGTAATTTGACTCGTTTCAAAGGCATCTGCGATGACTGGGACCCTAATCTTTAATAATAAAGTTGTGACGAAGTCACAAAACCCTATCAATGTAAATATGATATATATGTATATAAATTTAGTCCATTTAAGTACAGCGCCAACATAACCACAAGCGTAGCATCATTTCCTTTTGCTCATGGACACCTGCAAAAGTACTCAACCCGCACACAGCTGCAAAGAAAACCCGCTCAACCACGCACACATACCCTCGCCCGAACGCCCATGCACACGCGCACAGCGGCAAAGCCACTCCGCCACGCACACTATAATACTCGCAAACGCGCATACACAGCTCACGCCCCCGCGCACACCCCTGCGACCACACAGGTCCACGCACTCGCTCACCAGCGTACACGATCGCCGCCAAGCGCATCGGTACGAGCCGAAAAACCAAAGACGGGAGCTGAGCAATGCGAAATGGAGCTCAACTGTATCCCGGCAAGGGAAAAGGGCAGCGCCGCTGGTAGACGACGAGCAAGAAGCTGAGCGACGACGCATGCGCACGAAAGCTAGGTGAGCCACGCTGCCTCGGGATTGGCCCGATCGGCACGCGCCAAGAGTGCAGCGGCAGAGCACGCAAAGGCCTCAGCAGCGCTGCCGGCAGAGCAGCGTGAAGAAGTAGGTGACGGACGCGGCAAGCCGAGACGAGCAATTGATTCTTGTTCGAGCTTCTAGAATCGCCGGTCGACAGAAAAACTCGTGGTCTCGCCTCGCGCCGCGGAAGTTTGAATAAAATAAAGGAGAGTGGAGGAGAAGTGCATGGTACCGAAGGAGAGCCACAGCGCCCGGAGAGGCACCCGTAGTGCGGGTGAGCGTGGGCCACAGGCCCGGATGGGATGCATGAGGGGTGTTCGCGGGTCCCACGGTTTGGGCCCCGCAACTTTCTAAGTGCCGGTCGCCGGCAGACTAGCCAGTAGGAGTAACAAAATAAAACCATCGACCCAACCACAGCCTTTCAATATACTCCCCTGGCCCTCACTTATTTTTTGTCCCTCCACGCCCCGTGCCCGCCGCTTGGAAAGTCCTCCAGGTGTGGCGTAGGTCAGGGTCGTCTGGAAATTCTTCCGGGTCCGTCTCAAGGGGGGCGCCCGCCGTTTGGAAAGTCTTCCAGACGTGGCGCAGGTCAGGGCCGTCTGGAAATTCCTCCGGGCTCTGCTCAAGTTTGGAAAGTCCTCCAGGCGTGGCAAAGGGTGGTCGGGTCTTCTGGAAATTCCTCCGGACCCGTCCCTGTGGGAAAACAGCCCTCCGGGAGACCACCACCTACCTCCGCTCACCCCTCCAAGAACCCAGTTCCGCTTGTCCCCTCGATTAACCGGTTTGAGCCCCTTTCCCCTTTGGAGTCCTGGTCGTCTCAGACAAAAGTAAATTCTGTGGGGACCTCTGGGCCGCTGAGGTTTCACTCCGGCCATAGACGCATCTTTACATGGCAACCGAGCAGGGACTGGCCAGGACACAAAGGACATCTCTCACTCAGGCGAATTAAGACCCCGCCGTCCGAAATCTGATCGTTTTTAGGGTAAAAACGGAAATTTCTGAGGTTAGGGAGAGCTTTTATTGTCGAAAAGTGCACGTGTCGCGGCTGATCGACGTCGCCAAAGAAAATATATATATGTAAATAAGAATAGCTAAATAAATGAAAGATAGTATCCATAGCCACGAAGCGAATGCGAAGGAGGGAGGCGGCGAGAGAGAAAAAAAAAACTTTCCGTCAACCACGTGGAATTTGGCGCCGTCCCAACGTCACAGCTTGTCTCATCGGGGCCGCCCCGACGTCGCTGCTTGCGCGGACCTATGCTGCCGCCAGGCAGCGCCTATATAAAGTTTTCCCTCCGCTGTACACCTCGTCGGGAAAGACATCGAATCGAAAAAAAAAATATAATAACGCGCACTCGTATCCTTGAACTGTGAATTCTCGATAACTCAGTGAATCCTCGGTAACTAATTATCCTTGCCATCGGAGATTACCCCCAACTGTGAATCCTCGATAATTAATTATCCTTGCCATCGGGAAGGACCTCAGCAGTGAATCCCCGGCAACTGTAATCATCCGTGCCATCGGGAAGAACCTTCGCTTCTTTCACCGTTAACTTCCGGCAGTAACCAGACACAACGGGAAGTGAATTCAAGGAAAAGGCCGAAATACTCAAAGAATCCTGCGCGATTCTCATCCGAGACGACCGGAACCGTCGATGAATTGCGTTCCCGCCTCGTCGCATTTGCCCGGAAGACCGACCACACCGAGCCTGTGCGGATGCGCCTCGACGAGATTTAGCGGCATCTTGGGAATACGCCCAGCGGGGACACCAAACTGCTGTCCCCGGTACATCTGGAGCTTGGCCTCAGCTCACCGGGGGCAGGCGTGACAGTCCCAATGGCGCCGCTTACCCTCACGATATCGCGTAGTATCTCCCCGGCCGGGGGTCACGCTCGGCAAAGGTGGTGAAACCCCTCCTAGTTGTAGCCCGTCAAGCCGATCCCAGCATGGGAGCCACCCTGCTCAAAAGGATGACCAAGTGGGGCCTGTCGTTTGATGGGACGACGGATCCACTAGGATTTATTGAACGCATCGAGGAGCGCGCCGACACTTGCCGGATCGACCGGAAATGTTTGGCCCGGGCTCTAGTAGTGCTGCTGTCTGGAAGAGCGGAAGGATGGTTCCGGACCAACGGACTCCAGGGAGCCAGCTGGGCCGAAGTTCGCCGCGAATTCTTGGATTTTTTCCTGCCGCCTCGCTACTATCAGAGGATGGAGGACGAGATCCGGACCCACTTCCAGAAACCTAACGAACCCTTCACGGAATACTTGATCGACATCAAGTTGCAGATGCACCAGGCGGGTTTCTCTCCAGACCGGGAGCTGGAGAGGATATACGACAACATGCTCCAGGAGTACCAGTTGTTCACCCGGAGGCAGGACTTCAGCACTCTGACGGAGCTGACGCGTCTAATAGTGGACTACGAAGTAACGCGCAGCCGGGAAGGGCAGGCCCCGGAGTATCTACCCTCGCAGGCAGGACCAACCCTATGCCGACCCACGGCGGAAGTGGACCGAAGGACCCGCCGGGGGACAGTCGCACCGCCGCCCTGGAACCTGCCCGACGGACACCGGAACCGGAACGAGAATGCTGGCCAAAGCGCAGCCGCCACAGCGGTCATGGACCCGGTCAAAGTTCGCGAGGCCTGCCGCAACTGCGGTCAACCGGGACACTTCCAGGGAGAGTGTCGGAACCCTCGTCTCCTTTTCTGCTGGGACTGTGGCCGGCGATCGATCCGAACTGTGGACTGCTGCCGACGACAAGCTTCGGGAAACGGGAACGGGCCTCGTGTGATCGGGGATCACCCGAGGAACCCGCCAACCCCAGCGAGCCAATAGGAGGTCCCCTATACCAAAACCATGGACGCATCCGCGCCGCCATCACTATGGAAGGGCGAAGATTCGTAGCCACCCTGGACACCGTCGCTACTCACAGTTTTATCAGCGAGGACGTAGCCAAAGAGTTACAGAACCGACACAACATGAGGGACATTCGGACCCAGGTCACTCTGGCGGATGGAGCCAGCCGGGAGCTGACCCGGGCCTTAGCCGCCGACGTCCACCTCGGAAACCAACACACGCCGACCATTCTCATGGTGATGTCCGACGCCCTGGACGACGTGCTCCTGGGAACCAGAGCCACACTGCAGTGCGGAGGACTAAGCCTCAGCCTTCTACCCGAGGACAATCACTACTCACCCTGGGTCGGGACGCGGAATGCCCCGACCAGGACCAGGGAACCCTTCGAGACCCACCAACACGCGACGGTACCGTCAGGATCCCCCACGAGGTTATCCTCGGCAATTCAGGGACGACCACCCGTGGCTAGACGAGAAGAACCACACCCAGGTCCCCGAGCAACCATGCCACTGCCAGCCCCCAGAAGTTTCCCAATACCCCCGCCCCGAGCTCTGCCTCGGGCCGCAGTGCCATGGATCAATACAGACACAGTAAGCCCGGATCCAACCGCAGGGAGGGACAGCAGACCCCCGAGGGCAACAACGTCCAGTCCAGCTCCCGACCCAACCACGATGGGAAACCCAACCCGCAGCTTCGTCCTGCCCGTAGCGGATGCCACAGCCGCGCAGCGGAACCCTTTCCGAACCTCCAAGAAACGCGTCCACTTCCTGCACCTCGTTGAGGGATCGCCGGGGAAGTACCCTCCCCTGTGCAGAGCCGTAAGCTCGGCGAATCACGACTCCGGGCGTCACAGCTCAACCGAGAGGAGCCCTGGGTAGAGGAGTTCTTGGAACGGGAACTGGCATTGTTCGACACCCTCACCGGGGAGTCACACATATCGGAGCACAGAATCGTCATACGCAACGACCGGCCCCTGAAACAACCTATTTTCCCCGGAACCCGGTCATGAGGGCCGTCATCGACAACCTAATTAACGAGCTCCTTCGTGACGGGCGGATCGAACAGTCAAAAAGCCCCCACAGTGCACCCATCGTGATAGCGACCAAGAAGAATGGCCACGCCCCCAGTTGTGCGACCGCCAGCTGAACGAGAACTCGGTGCCACTCCCGAGGATCCACCAAATCCTGGAACGCCTGTGAAATGCCAAGTATATATCAACGCTGGATCTGAAGAACGGGTATTGGCAAATCCCGGTGGCCCCGAAGAGCCGAGAATGCACGGCTTTCACCGTCCCCGGCAGAGGATTCTTTCTCTGGCGAGTGATGCCGTTTGGCCTACATTCGACACCCGCCACCTTCCAGCGCGCCCTGGGCACCGTCATCGGACCTGATATGGAACCCCACGCGTTCGCTTAGCTGGATGATATCATCGTCATCGGATCAACCGTGGAGGAATACGTAGCAAATCTACAGGAGGTCTTTCGGCGCCTGCGCCGCGAGAATCTACGGCTGAATCGGGGGAAGTGCCACTTCTTCCAGCAACGCATCGTATACTTGGGTCACGTCATTAGCGAGGCCGAAATCCATACGGATCCAGACAAAGTGGAGACGATCCGCAAACTCAAGCCCCCGACCTGCCTACGGGAGCTGCGAATATGCCTGGGAGTCGCCTCCTGGTATCGCCGCTTTGTTCCCAACTTCGCCGACGTTGTGGAACCCATGACATCGCTGTTGAAGAAGGGCCAAAAGTGGGAATGGGCGCAGAAACAGGATCTCGTTTTCAAGGAGCTAAAGACGCTATTGGCGGAGGCCAAAGTCCTGGCATGCCCGGACTTCAGCCAGAAGTTCGTGCTGCAGACGGATGCCATCGAGTATGGCATTGGAGCCGTGCTCACCCAGGACCTCGACGGACAAGAAAGAGACATCGCCTACGCGAGCCGCCGACTCAACGGCGCGGAGAGGAATTATTCGGTGACCGAGAAGGAGTGTCTCGCTATCGTGTGGGCCGTCCGAAAAATGCGGTGTTACCTCGAGGGTTACCGTTTCGACGTTATCACGGACCATCAATCCCTGAAATGGCTGAACTCAATAGACAACCCGTATGCTGGGCCCTGGAGTTACAGCAATTCCAGTACGATGTTCATTACCGGAAAGGGGCCCAGGAGAAACCCGCAGGCAAGATGTTCACCCGTGTGGTCGAGGAGCCGTTCCACATAATCTGTGCAGATTGTGCAACACCATGCTACTAGTGTTCCTAGATGCTTTCACCAAATGGGTAACACTGGTTCCTCTGAGGAAGGCTACGGGAACCCACCTCGAACGCGCCTTCCTCAATCCTGGGCAGGTTTGAAGTCCCCCGGACTTGCGTGTGTGACAATGCACCCAGTTTACGGGACGCTCGTTCAAGGGTTTCACTGGGCATGGAGCTACAGCATACGGCCCCGTACACCCCGAGGCAAAACCCAGCCGAGAGGGCCAACCGGACGATCGAGACGATGATCGCCCAATATCTGGACGGGAGCCAACAAAACGAGTGGGACCAGCTGCTGCCGGAAATATCTCTGGCTATCAATAGCAGCATTTCCGACACCACGGGATCCAGCCTGTCATTCCTGACGCAAGGACGAGAACCACGAATACCAAGGACCCTATACGATGAGGTCACACCAGGGAGAGGCACGGCGGTGGTGGCTCCAGCCGAACGTAGGAAACAGCTGCGGGCCATCTTTGACGAGACTATAACCTTCGCCGCAGGACATGGCGACCGCCAGTCGGGTCATTGGTGCTCGTGAAACGTCACTCCCTGTCGAATGCCGCAGAGGGATTCGTCTGCTTAGAGCCAGCCTTCCATGGGGATACATACAACAATCCTGGAGCATAGTCAACGAGGTATTTATTCCTATCGAGCTTTTGACCACCCCAAGTAATACAGACCGATAAGTCTTTTGTCTATTTTTCTCAAGACTGCGGAGCGGCTGGTGGACTTCCATGTGAGGTGCACTCGACAATACTGGCTATCAGTTAATTTCCAGAGCTCTATATTAAAGGAATATTAACGCAGTTACCGTAGCCTGGATAGAAGCTATTTCACGACAGCGAGACATATCTTCAACGTTAAAAGGGACGACGGTCCGTATTAACGCGGCCAGAGGGTGTCCACAAG
>VNJU01002461.1:0-26746 GCA_008042675.1 Drosophila seguyi | reverse complement strand
ATTTCTGGCGGGAGCCAAACAAGGTATGGCAGAATGATTAATTATGGATCGTTGAATTTGGGAGAAAGAGTTCAGACCCGCTGGGTGTTAACTATTAAGTAACTGAGGCAATAATTTTGGGCTTTATTAGTTCCCTTCTCACACACACACTTCCTGGTAGCTAGTTCCCAGGGGGAAATGCGTTCTGGGCTAACAATTACCATTTGATGTATGCTGATAGGCGAGCGGCAGCAGTAGTAAAAGCTTGTGAAAAACACTAGGCTGCATTGTTGCAGATTGCGATCCGATGTGA
Organism: Drosophila seguyi; assembly: GCA_008042675.1. Classification (NCBI taxonomy): domain Eukaryota; kingdom Metazoa; phylum Arthropoda; class Insecta; order Diptera; family Drosophilidae; genus Drosophila; species Drosophila seguyi. The sequence goes on along the minus strand of VNJU01002461.1, from coordinate 26,454 downwards.
TTGTTCTGATTATGGTTATATCTATATATTCAATTGATTCTAGCGGCCGCGTGTGTCTTTGTCTTTTGTCTCGAGTCGTTTGAAAATTTTACATAATTTATCCAATCCGATCCGATTCGATGCGATGCGAATGCGATGCGAATGCGAGGGAGATGTGCTCTAACAGTGGCAAAGTTACTACTGCTGCTGCTGCGAACGTCAAACAACTGAAACGGCCCACAAATGGCCCGATAACTTTTATAGCGGGGTTATAGTGGAGTGGCGGCGCAGCGTCTCGGGAGTTGCTATTGGAAGTGGATGTGGATGTGGAATTGGAATGGAATCGTATCCGATCGGATCGGATCTAAATTTGAGGCGTAAGTGGGGTGTGATTAGCGTCAAACAGTAGCACCAACAGCAGCAGCAGCAGCATATGCGGCGCTCTAATTGCAGCTGTTTGTTTTCGAAATGATAAATGATGGATCTATCTGTTGGTGTGCCTGCGCAATGTGTCGAGGAAAACCATATAAATATAAACGCTGTGGAAATGCGGAAAAGATCTGACAAAGTTTGCTGAACTCTTGCACATTCTTTGGGGGTTTTAATTGGTGAATGGAACTAAGACTTTTAAAATACAACTGGTTCGGTACTTAAATAGAATAGGTTTTGATTAACTTTTACAGACATATTGATACACATTTGGGATTACTCAATTTTTGTTACATTTAATTTAACACAATATTATTGTATCCTCTTAAAAAAAATACATGCAAGTGCTATAATTTGTAATTAAACTAATAAGATTAGGTAGAAATATTTTTATTTCGAAATCTAAAAAAAGGGTTTTTTTAGATAATAATAGATAATTATTATACATAATATATAGTATATTATTAAAAAGAAATTAATAATAAATATATAAATACATAAACAAGATTTTTAAATTTCTCTGATATGTATAAAACTATTTTTGAGTTGATATTTACAAGTTAAAAGCTATATTTTTATACATACTAAATTCGATAAATTAAACAATACAATTACAATATTTTCGATATAATATTTATTTATTTAAGTTTCTCTCCTTACACATCTCCAATAATAATTAATTTCTTTTACAAGCTGTATGCCCGCTGTGAAATCTTCCGAATGCATTCGAGTAAAGTAGCTAGGGAAGCCAAGCATTTTTGCATTTGAATTGATAATAATGGCAAACTAATAGCCAAATTTTTGGCAAATATTTTGAATTCAATTGACTTAATTAGCTAGATTTGGCAGAAGATGCCGGACACGTTTCGACTACGTCACTGCCATAACCGCTGGGAAATACTCTGACCAGTTACAGCACACTACGTTTTCACCACAAACTTCTTCGTCGAACGTTCCATAATTCCCAGCATGAGTGGTGACGCACAGATAAGAGGATCCAATTAGACCGACAATAGCCACACGCGGTGCTAACATCATTCGTCGCCATTGATCTCCGACACACAATTATGCTGGGATGGCCAAGGCGGTTTCACTTTCCATCATCTCTTTCTCTCTCGTGGACCCAAAGAAAGTGGCTTAACATTTTTCAAGGCTTTACATTTTAACTGTATTTCGTATTCTGTCACTAACAGCTAAGTATTCTTGCACACTCATGGGTTATGTATATTCAAAGTAAAATAATGTAACCAATTTTAGATATATGTATATGCTTACATGCTTAGTCAATAGAAACGCAACAAGCACGCTTATCTGGGCAGTCAAACTGCAGCCAGTGGCTGTCGCAATCTTCGCGGACAGCTTTGGTTTTAATATAGAGAACGGAGAGTGTCAGAGCTCGGTGGCGAAGTAGATGCGCCGGCTGGGTCAGAAGTCGCCCACTGTGTGCGACACGAACTCGAACTGTCGCTCCACGCTGCTCTCCACGTCCACGTCGAGGGCATCGTCGATGAAGTGCATCTCTACGTGCTCGCGGAAGGCATTAAAGGTCACCTGGCTGTTGTACACCTTGCCGCACATGGGGCAGGTTTTCTCCATGGCATCGGCTGCATCGGCCTTTATCTTCTCCTGGATGATGTTGATACGCTGGGTGGGCGGCATACCATTGTGTCCAGTGTGCTCGATTGGATACTGCTTGAGTTCGTTGCTGAGGCTCTCATCCGTCTCGAGACTCTTGTCAGCCATCTCTGGCTTCTTAGCAGACTTCTGGGCGCAATCTGGGCAGGGCTGCAGCGCTGTTCGGAGATCCGAGAATGGTTACAAGGGAACTACTATGAGTACTATGAGATTCATTCCTTACCAATGCGGTTCTCCAGCAAGGTGAGCGCCGAACTCAGCTCCTGCTGCTGCTTCATCGCCTCGCGCCGCATCTCCTGCAGCCCGTCCATGCAGCGTTTGGCATCCACATTGGCATCCGGTTCAGTGACCGGCTCCTCCACCTGCAGGTTGTATGGATAGGCCAATTCGCTATCCCCGGTCCCGAAGTCATCTAAAGCGATTTCCTCCAGACTCAGGTCCCTCAGTCCATCGGATAGCATCTTGTGGCGCAGGTGCGGGTTGGGCGAGTGCTGTGTAAAGGTCTTGGAGCGCACAAGGTTCTGGCTCAAGTTGGCACGCGAGTCGGGGGAGCTGGACACCTGCTGAGTCAAGTGCTGCTGCTGGTCCTTGGAGATCTGTGAGAGGCGCGACCAGAGGCGGCGGTTCTCGTTTGAGACCATGCCGATGTGCTCTTCTAGCTGCTCTTTCTGTCGCTGCAGTTCGGACACCTGTGCGCGCAGCGAGAGGACTTCGCCGGTTCCTGCCACTCCGTTACCGGCGGGAGGAGGCATGGCGGAGGCCTCCCGTAGGCGCTGGTTTTCCTCCTCCATGCCGGCCACGCGTCGCTGTAACTGAATGCATCTTTCTTTTATCGTCTGCAGGGCAACTTGCAGTGCGTAGTTCATCTTGTCGCTGGATGGATTGGAGTTGGTGGATACGGAACTGGCCGGAGCCGTTGTCTTAGCAGCCTCCATTGCGATTCACCTGCGGGGGGCAGGATCGTTGCAACCGAATTCTAGGTCAGGTAAAGTCAAAAGTAAATGTTTTTTTCGTAAATTTAGTTTGATTTCCTTTTGTTGCGTTCTCATTCGTGTGACCATACGAAGAACTCTTAAAAAATACTAAAATAAGTGACGATAGTTTTACGTCTTGGTGGGCAGAACAGTATTTTCATCGTACTAAATAATGGTTGAGTGAAAGTTCAAGACAACTGACCATTAAGCTATTTATTTGAAAATTAACCTTATAAATCCATCATTAAATAAATTTACTTAGCCTAATTTAACATTCCTTCAGATATCTTCGCTGTTCATCAATCTAGAAGTCATGTTACCGTTATCTTATAAGTTTAAGTATTTTTCTTACGTTACTACCGCTAATAACGACGTAACGACGTCGCAGTGAAGTGTGACCAGCGTGGTTCAACCAACAGCTGATTTTGTTTACGCGGCTTATTATCCAACACATTTCGCAATGTTTTACGGCAAGACTTTAGTAAATTTCTACAAATATAAGAGAAAAGTTTGCCAGAATGTGTGCCACATTATAAAGCGCTGCAATGCCACCCACCACCCACCCAAAATTCTCTTTTTTGGCACCGACAACTTTTCCCTGCCCAGCTTACAGGCGCTCCACAAAAACGGCCAGTGAGTTTTTGGTAAAAAATTTACTTTTAAAAAGATTTTTATATATTATTCACCGTAGTGACCGCCTGGGTGTAGTGACCTCCTTTAAAAGTCCAGCCAACTGTGTGAGAAGCTATGCTGAGCGGGAGAAGTTACCGCTTCAAAGATGGCCCATAGATGCCTCCGTATGTTCCAATTACGACTTGGGAGTTGTGGTGTCCTTTGGTCACCTGATACCTGCCAACATTATTAATGGATTTCCGGCGGGAATGATTAATGTTCATGCCAGCCTCTTGCCTCGATGGCGAGGAGCTGCGCCTATCATCTATGCCATTATGAAAGGTGATGCCAAAACAGGAGTTTCCATAATGAAAATCGAACCACATCGGTTTGATATTGGTGCTGTAAGTTAATAGTTATAAAATCCTTAATTAATCTTAGTTATTCAGTATATATATTTTAGGTGCTAGCTCAGCAGGAGGTGGCCATTAAACCTGACAGTTTTATGCCGGAGTTGCATGCTTCTTTGGCCTTGTTAGGAGCTGATTTACTTGTGGATACTGTCAACAACTTGTCTCACAGACTAAGGGAAGCTAAGCCCCAGGATGATACAGCTGCCAGTTATGGTAAAGTATCCCACAAATTTCAAAATACAGTTTTTAATCAGATATTTTTTTAGCACCCAAAATAACAACCAAAATCACAGAGTTAAACTGGTCGGGGCTCTCCGCTTTTGAAATATACCGCCGGCACAGAGCTCTATATGGTTACAGACCACTTACCACAACCTTTCAGGATAAGCAAGTCCAGCTTTTGGATCTCCGGCTACCTGAAGTTCCATCGCCCTCCCTAGATCCAGGCCATTTCACCTTCCAACGCAAGCGGAAATCCCTGTTAATAGGATGCGCCCAGCAGAGTAATTTGGAAGTGCTTCAGTTACGCGTAGAAGGTAGAAAAACCATGAGTGCCCAGGACTTTAACAATGGATTCCTGAAGCAGGCCAAGTCTTTGCAGTTTATAAATAGTAAAATTGTGGCATGTTGATAACAAAATGGTAGTTTTAATGCACAATTATAGTTAAAGGGACCTAAGCCAAGTCCGAGGGTTTGACCTCCTTGGTTTCGGACAGCTGCTGTGTGGATTTCTGTAGCAAATTTTTTGTGAACCACATGGGACGGGGCTTTTTCATCTCAACAATGCGCTTGCCTTTGAGCTCTTCAGCGGACTGTTCGGCTTTCTCTCCCTCGTAGAGAACGATAACTTCCTTGTCGACGGGATCTAAGCCCAGATTCTCCTGGATTTTCTCTTGCATTAGCTCCGTTTCCTTTAGGACTTTCTGGTAGCAGAAGGCTGAGGGTTAGATTTTGATTAATATCTTACAATAATATGCATTTCAGGGGAACCTACGACACAGCACTCCCAGCTCATGGTCATGTCCACACTGGAGACACGAGCGAATGTTCCTCTTCTCCCTCAAAGGCTTCCATACGTGTTCAGGATATCCAAACTTTCGCTTCAGTCGCTTCTCCACGGATCTCCTGTGTTTGGGTACGGCCCAGAAGATGCCATCTCCAATAAGCTGCTTCAGGCTGAATTCCTGGGTCGATTTCTGGCCGGAGAAGCCGCTGTGCTCGTGTTGGAAACCGGCCAGAGCCAGCGCTGCATGAATAGCGTACTCAATAGGATTAAATTTAGGCAAATAATACAAGTATCTACCTGGCGGATGTCCTCCATGTGGCAGGAATATGCGCTCCACGTTCCTTATTAAGTTTGTAATTGATAAAAACAAATTTCTCGACATTCTACGGCCAAATATGCTGATTTACGTAAACGTGATTAGGGATGGACAAAATTGAGCACCCATGCTATCGATATATGGAACGTAATCAAGAAAAAAACGTAAGCGCATGATAAATATTTAAGGATAAACAGTTTACTAATTTTAACATTCAATTTAACAGCTATAGAGCTTATTTCCCACTTAAGCTTTAATATTATAAGTTCTTCTATCTGGACAGGGAATATTAAAACCCTACCTGTTACGAACCCCACCTCTTATATTACGTGACGTGCCGGCCGCCTTTCGTAACCGCGCACGTTTCAGCCGATATTATTCGTGAGAGCGGTCAACAGCTGGTCCAACAGCTGTTTTGCACTGTTACGTCAAAATAAAGTAGTGAAAAGGTGCAAATTCCCAGCGAGTTAAATAAAAACTATTTCCGAGTCCGGAAAACACGTTGCAAGCGGCAACCTCGAATGGCTACGTGGATCTAGAATATGAGAACACTGACGGCGGCCGAGACGTAGTGGCTGTCAGACAGAAAGGAGCGGACCTTATCAGCAGAGTGGAGCAAGGGCAAAGCGAAAAGAGCGGATAGTGTGCGTTGTCCACAGGTCCGCGGGGTCACATATTGCCCCCGCCTCCACTTAACGTCAAGTTCAAGCGGCGTTCGGCTCAGACATCGCAGTGGGGAATCGGCCTGCATCTTCGGCTTTCCTTTTTCACCACAGCCCGCAGCTCACCTGGGCTGGGGATATCCACCACACCTACGGCGCGCACGCGCGCATCGTTTAAAAAAAAGTCGGTTGGCAAAAACACTTCGTTGGAGCTGTTGGAGCCAGACGCAAGCAAACCGCGCTTCGCCCCGAATTCGCCTGTGGAGCCCCAAAATCACAAAATCATACCGAAATCGCCGCGCTTTTCATAATCGCAGATCCTGCGACTCATTAAAAAAAATATTAAGCAAACCAATAAATATCCAGGAATAATGTCGCTTATTATTCAATGAGTGACTCTTGAATTCTTTTAAAAAGAGCATTGGCCAACGCTGACCGAAAACCTACGAAAAATTAAACAAAATTCAAATCCGTAACAAAATATTAATATAAATAAAAAATGGCCTGTTTGAGCACTTCCGGTCGCGTTGTGTGCGGTTCGCGTCGCCAGCAGACGCATAAGCTGCTGTATCAGCTCTTCGGCACCAGTACGAGCTCCGTTTCCGGTTCCGGTGTCGCTTCGCGTCCAGGATATGCGGGGAATCCCCATCCCTTGGCCCTGCCAAAGACACAGCTGCAGGCCCAGCGACTCTTTCACGGATTAAGCTTCAACATCGGCAAGGATTACCCCGATCTGCTGGTGAGTTCATTGCCAGCTCGAACCCGAACCTGGCCAAGAGTGCATTGGCTGCTGCTGTTGCTGCTGCTGCTGCACATGCGCCAAGTGTTTGCCGCTAATGCGTCTGCGTGACTTTGGCTTTTGCCAGTCCCGCTTTTCTTTCGGTTTCTTGCATTTTCTTTGCTACAAACCCAAAAAGAAAATGAAAGTGAAATTGGTCGCTGGCCTTTGTGCAAGTAGCGTGAAACCGAAGAGAAAAAAGAGAAAAACAAACCAAAGGCCGAAGCCAAAGCCGAGGGAAACACAACTTGTTGCGCCCACAGTCGCAGATATGTAGCTAAAATTCGCGCAAAATCGCGATAGTGTGTTGTTGGCGGAAGCTGCCGCCGCGTTTATAGTATTTATTATTGTGCTTCAGTCTTTTTTGTCGTCATTTTCCGAACTTTTATGTTTTTCCTCGCATATTTGCAAGGTGAAGTTTTTATCGGTGACTCTCTTTCTGGTCTGTCCGCTTGCAGTTTGTCATTAGTTTTTACATTGTTGACAAGTCTGTAGATGATTTTCTTCCTCTGAACTTTTTCACATCTTTCTTTTGTTATGCAATTTCGCATAGTTACTTGCTTGATGATTTATTGCGCGTATTTATCAATATTTATAGCCCGCAAAGCACACAGCTGATTCCGATCAGTGCATGTCAAACTGTGACCTGCGCCGTATACGCAATATCCGGCACTTTAATTTGAAGTGCCTTTTTCGCGGGGTTCTATTCAAACACATCAATAGGTGTTCCCTTATCAGCTAGCAAAATGCTATCAGTAATTTCGTTATTTCGTGTTTTGTAGTAAAAATACATCACATATAACAATTGTAATCTCTCGACCATCTGGTATTGAAGCCTATGAATGACGCGGCTAGAGCAATGTAATATAGAGAAGGGTCGTAAAAATAACTCGCAATATTATTCACAAAGCTGTTACTGAAAGCTAGGCTATATTTCTTGGGTAAAACATGTGGAGGTTATGTTCTGGGAGCGTTAATTGTTCTATTGCTAAAATCAAAAGGCAATCCCGGCTATTGTCTTTAAATTCAATTGGCCAAATCGCAACCATTCAAGCACTTGCCTTCAATTTAATAGCTTACTTACCGCCTTGAGTGTGTGTAGGCCACCATTAATGCATAGGCTTCTCTCACATTTGTTTTTAGTTAATTGTTTTATGGCACGCCACTTAAGTCAGCCAGCCTATTTAGTGGCTTTGATTTAATGGATTTAGCATTGCGAGTGCAATAAATTGAATGCAGTTTGCTGGCCATTATTCAAAGGCTTCGATGGTATATGTATACCATATAACCGTAGTTGGGCACAAGCCTTGACATACGGTTGTGCCGTTTTGTCTGAAAAGAGGTTAAGAGCTCGTTAATTCACTTAAATGCACACCTTTGACACTCATCACATTCGGCCCTGATCCGGAAGAAAACTGCTTGGCAGTTTTTTGCCTTAAATTTTGTCTAGAAATAATTAAATAGTTTTATTTAAAATTAATACGAAAACGCGAAATGTATAACATATATTTGTATTACTCATTAAAACTTAAAAAACCAGCATGAAACATTTTTTTTTGTTTAGATCTGTTTTGAAAATGTTGTTCTTTAAATTAAAAATTAAACATAAATTCTTAAAATAGTTTGATCATTTTGTAATATTATAAACACATTTTAAGCCACTTTACTAAAAAACATTAAAATTTTAATATTTTAATATTTAACATGTATTTCAACCAAAATAAAATGTATTTATTTAAGCTAAAGGATTTTCTTAATTTGTTTTTTTTTTTTTTTTTTAATTTCTATATATAAAGCTTTAATATATCACTAAAATAGTTACAACTGTTTTATTAAATAATCCCATAACGTAACACTCATTCAAACCAAAATAAATGCATTTTTCGGCGCCCACAAAAGCTTGGAAAAGTTAAATATTTTGTATGCAGCTGTCGTTATCGAGTTATTTATGCATTTCGGCTGTTTAAGACTCTGTCTGTTTCATTTTCGAAGCCGAATAAAAATTCATTGGACGCCAAATTGGTTTTATGCCCAACTCACATCCACACACCGCTCAAAACGGGACAAAAGCAAGCACCTGGAAACTGATACGTTCATCTATCATAGGTAAACAATAAACAAAACGCAAATAGAAAGCGCACGTCGCAGCGGCAAAGCAGCTGGCAGCCCTGCTGCTGTCCAAAAAAGAAGAAAAAAATAAAATAAATAAAAAACTAAAAAAAAAAAACAACGCCAACTAATAATAGTCGGCAATGGCAGAAGCAACAACAACAACAGCAGCAAAATCAAGCGGCGAGCCAACCGCAGCCATAGAAGAAATTCACTTTTAACGGTTTCTTTGACTTTCTTCTTCATTTCATTTGCCAAGCTCCCCCGCCCCTCGACTGGCCATTGTTTTGGCCAAAAGAAACTAGCCAAAAAAAATAAAGTAAAATAAAAGTTTAGAGTCTTTATCTATGCGCCACACGAATTTGGCAACAAACTGATCGGCCAGCTTTGCGTATTTTAGTATTCGTTATCGCCGGTCAGTACATCTTTGACTCGAATTAGTTTCCAAATCATTTTCGTCTACGAACCTCTTCCGCATTTGCCCCTCCTCTGTATATATGTACAAGCTTTTCACTTTCATCGCAAATGCGTGAAATAAAGCCGCGTTCGGCTGAGCTGTTAGCCGGGCTAAGAGTTTTAACGCCAGCGTGTGAATTTGATGGGTTCATACTCTCAAGGTGGTGATTTTTTAATTAGATTAGAGATTAGAGAGCCAGGTACAGTTAGATGTTTCTCCGGGCTTCGTTGATTGATTTCCGTCGATTCTCGGCCTGTATTTTTTTATATTTTTTCGTGTGAGTTTGCTTAATTTGAATGCGAGGGTTTGGTCGCGTGAAAGTGAAACCAAATCTCGACCTGTTTTCAATGAAATTTTGTTTAGAAATTTTTTGAGCATGAGCTTCAGACCAAGAGGTTTTTCAAAATAGCTTTAAGTTCTTGTATGAATTTAAGTTAAAGAAATCTCTACATTAAAGACTACACTTAAGGAAATAGCTTCTAGGCTCTTAACAAAGGGATCTTTAAATATAAATAATTTAATTAGCTATGAAAAAAAAAATTCAGAATAAGGTAAATATTAAATATTGTGAAAAAAAAAAAATCTTACATCCTTTGTAATTATCTGTCTTAAAACTCATTTCAATAATTAAAATCCCTCGTTCCGGTCGTCCTAAACTTGTATTTCACAATGACATCCTCCCATGTCTCTCCGTTAACCTCTTTGTGAGAAAGCCATCAGGTTGAGCATAAATATGTGAAAAACAAGAGACACAAAAAAGTGGCAGATATGCTAAAAGATACATCTGACATATGCACAAGATGGTCATATCGTAAATCGTTGTCTTTGTGACTGTATCTTTATTTCTGCAAAACACTTTCACTCGTCGCTGACCCACAGACTGACCAGCGACTGAACTTCTCCAGAACGCGTTATTCTCTGACTGCTGAATATTATTATTATTTATTTTTAATATGCAATCGCTTATGGTTTAATTGGATAAGCGCGGGGGCAAGGGGGGGCTACGGGGCCCAATATCGAAACCAAAATTGGTTGTGGGCATGCCTAAGCGGATTGAGTTGACTTTCATTCAACCTGTCCTACACCTGCAGTGGTCTCTTTGATCGCTTGCTGGTGGTGGCTTTGCCAGTGCCTGTGCCTTTGCCTTTGCCTTTGGCTTTGGTATTTTTCGGCCCGTACTTGCTGACCCAATTCCAGAAAGACGCTTGCGTTTTGGTGTTGTCCTAAACTGGTTTCGGGTTCGGTTTTCGGTTTCGGTGGTTTCTGCTGCCGCCGCGCCAAGACTGTTAACTGTTAATGATTTCAGCGTTGTTTTCCTTAACAACAAATTTTCGGATTTCGATTTGAAAGCCCAAAAGAAGCGCCGCCGTCAAGCGATGTTGGTTCGAGTTTAGTTTTGACCAAGTTGCGCAACCCAATGGCCGGGCCCAAGCCCAAAGCCATATATGGTCTGTCAGGCCCACATTTCATCAATGTCGCTCATGTCGGTCCATTGGTCCACTAGCCTGCCCTTTGGGCGTTTTACGTTTCCAATGTTTTATCAGTGATTATCATAAATTTGACTATCAGCTATGCGGAGGGAATTCATTTCCCACACTGATTGGACCGCTTGTTTTGTTTGGCTTGCATTCTGAGAGCTTCCATCACCATTAGCTTGGCCAAGGGTTTCACCAAATTACCTTGGGAACTTGCTTTATAATTTTGTAATTCGAAAACCAGGGCCCAGATATCAATGAAAACCAAATTAGATGAAGAGTGAGCCTTTGGAGCACGCGCTGCACTTTGCATTTTACGTTTTCCGAATTTTTGTTTTTTTCCTGTCTGGGCGCGCGTTTTATGTAATTTTTTGGACTATTGGAGACGTGGTTGATTTACAGCCAAAGCCGCCCCCCACCCCGAAAGCAGTCAATGCAGGATAAACTTGAATTTTCAGGTTTTCCACTAGTAACTGGTTTCCAATTTGTCTGCAAAAACATTTCTCAGTTTCGGTTTTCCTTTTTGTACCTTAATTTTTCGGTTACATTTGACTTTGTGTTGCCTTTAGTCATATTGTTATAATTACTAAATGCTGTGAATGCACTGGACAGCAACAGATATTCCTTCGGCCATTCAATTATTTTCATAGTTTTTGCGGCCGCTTGCAAGTTGAAGCGTTTAAAAACGCATTCGCTAACGCTCGTTTTTCTGGCGTTTAGAAACGCGTCTGCGTTTTAAGTCGCCTACATAGTCTAATATCACGCAGCCGCCGCGTTGGTCAAGCACGCACTAATTTCAATTGTAAATCGCACTCGGGTTGCGCAATATCCAAAGTGACGGTGGAATGCCATGTGATTCAATTGCTGATATACGATTGCGGAAAGTAGTTAGTGAAACTGGATCGAAAATCAAGTTTATAGCAATTAATAAATGAAAAATCACATCGAGTGGATCCATTTTTGGAATGGCAACTCATTAGTTTGTATTCGAAATAATGGGAATATCCCCCAGGCATATTGTTAACAGATTTGAACAGATTTTTTAAGGCAAATGAACTCTGCATGTGTGGCTATAGCCTCTCTAACTGTTGCTTACTTATTCGTAAACTATAATTTCCCTATTTCATTACTCGTCTAAACTCGACTGAATTTTTTGAAACTTAAAGAACCCATTTCCGGAACTGCATCTCGTTCCGATAGCAATGTGGAAACTAATCTTTAGTGCTGTGATTTGCGAACCTCAATTGGTCAATCGATTGCAGTTGTCATAGTCTCGGATGGGGCTTAATGTCGACGCAATGAAACCGTGACGCATTGAGCATTCGCAATGGAGACATTAGCAAACAAAGTGGATACATTATGTTTGGCTTTTCCAGCTTATTTATGTGTGCTGAGTCTACCGTGTAGTGTCGCCCCCAGAAGCGTTCTCAGTGACACAAGGCACAGCCCCACGCTTTGTCAAATACAAATTGCCCAGTTTTCGGGCAAACACACACGCACACACACACTCGGCACTTGACATTCACACTCACTTCAGGCCGCTGAGATGTTAACACGCATGTAAACCACTTGCTGCCAGCAGGCACAGCGGCTAATGAAGAAGCTACGAAAATCGAACGGCAAAAGCATGTATAAATATATATATATGTGTGTGTCGTGTGTATATAAAATATGCAGCCAATAGAGGGGGGGACGGCGGGGGCTACGTTCGGTTACTTGGTTATGTCAGCCAGCAGCAGGCAATGGCCAAAACAACCGCAGCGATGACAAAAAGGGAAAGTATAAGTCCAAAGCCTCGTCTTCGGACTCCGATTCGTTTGTGGCCCTCAAAGAGCCAAAAGAGAGGCGGTTGTTGCTACTTTCTTGACTGTTTCTCTGTCTCCGGTTTTGGCCAATACCTTGCTGCTATGTGTTGGAGCCGCCGCTTCCGCTACCAAGGCCCGTCATGTTCGATCAAGGCAGCAGCAGAGGCATTTCTTTTTCGGCCAGCAAAAGAAGCAATTAAAATTTTTTTGGCTAAAGATATTTTAGAGCGCGCAAAGAGCGATGATTCAGCTGGGAGTTCAGATACGAATATTTTATCCTTTCTGTACGGTAATCTAAATATAATTACTTTCAACAATTTAAAGGTTCAGCCTTCCGCAAAGCACTTAATAAATGCAAGCCTTAACGACTGAAAAGTTCTGTCTTGCCCTGAAGCCTAAGCATTAATTTGTTAACTTGATTGCTATAATTGAATAATTTTTAACGTGTTTAGCTCTTAAATCGCAGGTGTTAACAGTTTTCGTACTTATGCCCGACCTCCGTAAAAATAGCAACATGCAAAGGCAATTGTCTGTTGCTCACATATCGCATATGATATACCCACCATATGCCGCATACAAATTGCCTTAAAAGGCGAGCGAAACAAGAGCAGAAATCATAACAATGCGGCTGCGGATCGACACAATGCGGTGTAGTAAGTGAGTCGTAAGGCAATCAATAACACAAATGCTAAAATTTAGCAATTCGCTGATTGTTAAAGCCTTCAATCGAAACTGACATCAATCAGTGCGAGGCACTCGAAGTGCTGGCTAAATACTTTCATCGTTTCATATCTTCATCTTGAGCTGAGGCCGCGCCATCAATGGACACCGGAGTGGGATGGGATGGGTTTTGTAGCTGAAGAGGATTATGTCGTGGGAGCGCCCTGTGGCGAACAAATGCCAGCTCTATTTAATTTGATATTCGTTATTTTCCGTTTTGTTTTTACTTTGCACTTGTCAATTTGCACACACACGCCGTTAAATGCTGCAATTGCTTTGATCGCTGCGCCCCGCCAGTTTTGTGCAATTTTGTTCACAATTAAATTAATGAGTGCAAGAAATGCGAGTATTTAAATGAAAATTGGCAGAGGTGCCGCTAACCAAATAAAAGATAATTATTAGGGGGGCATTGTTGCCGCCGCTGCCGAAGATCGTTATTATTATTTCTTCTTTTTGAACCGATGTGAAAGTTGGCTTGCCAATTGTTGCGCCTCCTCTTTTGTGTGTGGAGGTAACCAGAGGAGGTTTAACTGGATATCTTTGGTTGGTTTTTGAGTTCGGCTAAGTGCGGTTTAACCTTATCAGCTGTTTGGAGGCAACCGAAAGGAGAGTGTTTGTTTATAAGTTGGTTTTAAGTCATACATACAATCTTGATTCGAAAATAAATCAGAAACTAAAAAGAAAGATTGATTTTTCTTTTTCAGCTTAAATTATATTCAAATATTATTTCCTGCCTTCATCTAATCCTATTTTTAATTAGCCATTATTTCAGAGTACTCCTCCTCTTGTATTAGCATATTTTCCAACTTTGAAAACCCTCGACTTTTCTAGATTTTTTTCCTTATTTCTTTCACCGGTTATAAAAGCAGCCGCGTTGTAAGAAAGTGATTGAAAGTCCTCGGTTCATCTTCGGCAGCCAAGTGCAACGGCTAAGAGTGTACTTCCTATGTATTTACGTTTTAATGCCTCCGTTTTTTGGCTTTGTGCACGCAACAAGTCCGTAATCCCCAACGTTAATTCGCAAAATGTATATTCAGCCAAGATGCGATGCTTGGCCAGAATGCAGGCAAGAGGCTGGCAAGATCATTGACCTGGCATTAAAGAGAGCGCATTAGCAGGTTCATGGGGTTTAGAGACACTTAAAATCCGTTCGGCTTTCGTGGGCACCTGCTGGCGTTAGCTTGGCTTGCCCTGAGTTGTGGACTTGCGGCCATAAAAACCATTTAACAGTGCTTAAGAGTCTGACGGCGTATGTGGCCAACTCGAAATAGCCACAATTAAATGCATTTCTGCACGTTCCACAAATTTCTGTTTTCTTTTTGGCTTTTGCAAATATTATCATATCAACAGTGACGGTGGCCAGCTGATGGCACTAATTTTAATTTGGCGCACATATTGAAAATGAAAGTTTCCACGACTCGAATTTAATTGGATTTCTTCCGGCTGCTGCTGCTGCTTGTGGCACTGGCGTTTTGCTGTTGTAATTGTGATGCCTCGGATTTTGTAATAAGCCAGGGCTCGCTTTCTACTCGCCAAAAGCCAGAGGCCCCCTTGCCTTACCTTGCCGATGTTTATGACACATATTAAATATGAAACTGGGTCATTACAAGCTCTTTTCAATGGGGGAACTCTGGCTCTGGCCAACAATTTGTTTGGTTATTTTACGATGCTCAACCAGTTTGGACACCCAAAAGGCCCACACGTGTGGGCCAAATTAAAGACGATGATATTGACGATCTTCGATAATGATGATGATGATGATGGTGCTGCTCGCTGTTTGCTGCTCGCTGAAGAAGCTCAGTTACCAAGGGCGTTGTTACGGCCATTGACTGTTGTGACTCTCCCAGGATCCCCTGAGCAAGTGGGTCAACCTCCACAATCCCCTCCCAGTGTGTGTGTGTGTGTGTGTGTAATCGCAGTCATAGCCAAATATTTGAAATCGTTAAAAATGCCTCCGTCGCCGCTGCTGACAGCTGGCAACATCGAATTTACATGTTATCGTATCGTGTGCGGCTCCTATTGACAGTCTGAGTGGCTGACTGGTTGACTAGCTGACGGCTTGACTGGCTGACAGGCTGCACAAGAAGCAAACAAAAGCTATTGCATAATTGCACATAAAAGTGCCTCCGAAAAATAACAAAACTACATGTCCAGATCGAACGGAAAGGCGAGGCTTATTTCCTGCAGAGAAGGAAAATTTTAAAATTATTTAAATAATTATTTTATAATTTTTTGTATCAGGTCTCTAGGGTTGTATACAGAGGAAAAGATATTGATTTGTCGAAATTCCAAAAATCGATATCAAATCCATTGATTAATCAAAAAATATTTAAATTTCAAAAGATTAATATTTAATATATTTTTGACAAAATTTCTGTATTTAATATCATTTAGAAAAGGTCGTAGTTTTATATATACAAATTTGTTTTATCAAGAAATATCGCATCTAACGAAGAAATAGAGAAAAGGAGAGTAAACACCTCTGAGTTGAACTTGAGTTTATAAGACAAAATTACATTTTATATTTATTTTTATTAACAAACACTGGTTTTTTATTGACTTCCAAATTAAACCTCAATCAAGAAGCATATATTTTTTGCGTGTGCCGCAACATGTTGCCTGGCAATTTAGCCGCGCGTGTTGCTCTCTTTTGTGTCGCATTGTTTTGTGGGCACAACAAAAGGATTTGCGGCAACGACAATTCAAATTCGCCGACAAGGTCAAGAGTCGCGCGAGGGCGACGACAATCGCTTCAATTAGTTGGCCATTTACTGCGGTTACAGCCCCGGCCACTGCAATTTTCCAGTTATTAATTTTCGGCAACTGGCAGGCAGAAAATCCAACGGCGTGCAAGGCGAAACTCGTTAGGCGTGGCAGCGCCGCAATTGAAAGTTGTTAAGTGACTTGTTTGCCCCTCCATTATTCACACTTTGTTATTAATTGCAGCATTTATCCGAAATCGCTAACCGGTGTTCTACCTGCTCTCTTTTTTTTCGCCCAATTTTCCAGCAAAGTCCGCACAGCTGCAGCCACAGCCTCAAGTACTCGCAGTGCTCCAAGACGAATCTCCGCCAGCACAGCTCGGTGCACACACAACAGCCGGCGGGTCCTGTGAGGGAGTTCCAGATCGATCCATACATCATACTCGACGATGACCTCAAGTACTTTTACGACGACGTGAGATATGTAAGTAATTGTACAGAAATATTATCTCCTAGGTTCACATACTCAAGTAAATTGAATAAAGAGGATATGTTTAGCATAAATAAAGGTGTACAGGGAACCAATAAGGGTATTGGCCATCTAAACAAATATTGGTATATGGAAGTACATGCGGGCTAAGCATTTTTAAATGAATATTCATCTTTCTTTTTTTTAAGAACAAATATATCGTAAGTAAATAAGCTGAAAGTTATCTTGTAAATATTACTATAAAATCATTTTCATGACAGGAACTAATTCTAAGAATCTTATTTAAAAGCAATTTATTATTTTCATTTAAAAACTAGTTAATGTCGAACATCTGTTTCATTTTTTATGTACATACATATATCTTTAAAACAGCCGTAAAAAGCGCTGTAAATGTTTCATTGACAGATCTTCTATAAAACATAATTCTACACCTCATAAAAATAAATACGACTTTACAGCTAACAGGCCTAACTGGATAATAAACAAATTATTTCAAACCACAAAGATTTATAACGCGTATTAAGTTTTGTGAGAAATTCCATTCAGATGTTGTTGGGGACGTCATTGATTAGATGGTTTTTTCCTCGAACCCAGCTGGGGGGATTTTTTAGCGCGCGACCAGAACACAAATATTTGCTAATTTAGGACAAAGTCTAGGGCTTAGGAGGTGTGACTAATTCTGCTTTATTTATTTGATTTTATTTATTTATTGTGTTATTTTTTTATTATTTTGTAGCTGCTAAAGTCGGGTACATCGCAACCGGAGTTGGACACTATTGCCAGTTATTACTTTGATGGCCAGGGAAAGGCGCTGCGACCCATGGTCACCATGCTGATGGCCAAGGCGATAAACTATCACCTGAACAACGAGTCACAGTGAGTTTTTGTTTAAGTTTTAACTTGCTCCAGAGAAATACACTTATTAAACGCTATAAATTCATGATGATTTCAATTAAAAGCGAAGTTTAAGTTATAAAATAATTTCAACACTTTCTATAAATTATATAATTATCTATAAAAGTCTTTATAAAATATTTGCCATATTTTTCATAATAATTTCTAATGTTTTTCTATGATAATTCTTTGTTTGCCCTGTTGGCGAGTGTAAATGATTAGCATGGCTTTGCGAAATGTGCGCATTTCAGATTAATGCACGGTCGAGTGTAGCTTTTGCCCCACCAAGACCACTAAATCACTAAAATCATATTTTGCCTATTGCCTTGACAGCCAATTAGTACACAAACAACGACAGATCGCCCTCTTCTCGGAGATGGTTCACTCGGCCAGCTTAGTGCACGACGATGTCATCGATCAGTCGGACTTCCGACGCGGCAAGCCCAGCGTGAATGCTCTTTGGAATCATAAAAAGGTGAGTACCAGTCCGAATGCGAAGGAGATCCGTGATAATATTAGGCATCGGTGCCACCGATGTTTGCTGAAGCCAAACAAACCAAGCCAAACACGCGCCCAGTCAGAGTCGCTCCGCAACCAAAACAGCAATCAAGCTGGCAGCAATAATCATACCCAGCAGCAGCAGCAG
The DNA here is from genome assembly GCA_008042675.1 of Drosophila seguyi. NCBI lineage: Eukaryota > Metazoa > Arthropoda > Insecta > Diptera > Drosophilidae > Drosophila > Drosophila seguyi. Next base: position 8,352 of record VNJU01002461.1, on the reverse strand, counting down.
CAGCAGCAACAGCAATAGCATCAGCTCCCAGGCCTTTGACTTTGACATCAATTTGTTGCGTATTTCGATTCAAAGTGTTTATTGACTTTGTCAACAGCTATCTTGCATCACTCGAAAGGCCTCAAATCGGATGCCGAGATGCTGAAGCCTCTTCATTTAACTTAATAATAGACCAAACGAAAAAATCCCACATATCGCGATCTCAATGCAGTTTCCCTTTCGACATGTCTTCAAATTGAAATGCATAAATTAATCCAGCTTTCGTTTATCATCATCTTCACAAGTCAAAGAAGCGTCAAAAGAGCCCGAAGCCCCAAGACCGTTAATGTTAATGTCTTCTCTTTGATTGTCTTGGAGCAGGTCTTAGTCATGCCAGTTAATTTTTGGTTGTTTTGTCTTTGCCAATGGCTGTTCACTGTTGCAACATATAACCGTACTCCTTTGTAGCCGCTATATTTTCTGACCAACATCATCGTCTTTTCAGGTCACAATGGCTGGTGATTACATCTTATCGATTGCCTCGATTATGATTGCCCGTCTGCGCAGCGACGATGTGACGATTGTGCTGAGTCAGGTAAGCATACATTCTCTTGAAAGGATATGACTAATAAGTGGCCTGAATTCTGGCAAGATGTGTATAAGATTTATTGACTTTGCTGGAGGTAAATAATATTAAAAATTAACAAAAGAACAAAGCAGGAGTATATGCTTTTTATAATGGCATTTAAGATAGTTTCTTAAATAAGTTAAATACCTAAGTAGATGTTTTTCGCTTTCCTGTCCATAAATTTCTGATACATTAAATATATGTTTTGCAACCGCTACCAAAAAAAAGTAAAAATAGAAAACTGAACATTTCGATGTTGCCAAGTACCTCCACGCACATTTTATGCTGCCAGTTAAATGCCAAGGCAAACACAAATAGGCCCAACTGTTTGCCATACTCATACAGAGGGGGAGAAGGCTGCTGCCACCAAGAATTAGCCACTAAAAAGTCCCCGATTCAGATGAATTACCTCTGTGTGTATATACTATATATTTTCATAAACGTACGTAATCAGATCGGGTGCCAAATTTCACACGATTGTTGGGCAAACAGAAGGGAAGCTTTGTCTTTCCTGAAATTATGAAAGTTGCTCATTCTGTTTCGCGGCAAACTTTGGGTTTTTTGGGAAACTGAACTGAACTTCCCCCCTCTGCCAGGCAAAAACCAGTCGTAATTTAACTTCCTGCGTCCCTGGGAATCGTCCAAGGTTCGCCCTTCGCCAGAGTTCGTAAAACTTTGCAACGGCGGCGGCATTCACTTTTAATGTTTCGATGTTCCGATGTTTTTTTATTGCATTTCTGCATCTGCGTCCTTGCAGTTGCAGTTACAGGGGCAGTGCAGCCAATTTGTTTCTTTTCCGGTCAGATATGTCTTGTTAAAACAGAAAAAATTCAAGGAAATCGGTCTGTCTTTTTTTATTACCACTGAGTAATTTTTTTTTAATAATAATTGTATTAAAAATTTAAGACGAAAATGTTCAGTCTTTGTTTCTGTCTCTATTCAGAGCGACTAAGGTGTAGAAACATTGCATACTTTCTAGCGTTCATTTATTTTTCTGTTGGCAAATTTTAAAAGCATCAAAAAAACTAAAATGTCTTGGTTAAAATTTAGAATATATAATAATATACCACACTTTGTGACTCTAATAGTATTGTTTAAAGTTCTCAAATTTCAGATTTATTTTCTACACCTTAAAATGTCCTTTTTATACCCATTTTTTTGTTGACATCACTGCTGTGGTTGTGCCTTGAAATTCCTCAGAAATATTTCATCGCTTAGTGCGATGCATCACGTAGTTTCTATAAATTTGAAATTAGTCACACCTGCCAATTTCACTTTCGGTGGTGGGGAACGAGAGTGAAACTAGATCTGCTGTTGCCTTGGAAACGAAGGTGGCTCGGGGATCTCTCTTTGGGACCGCAGCAGCCACAACAGCTTCTCTGCATATTTACACAATCGAGCGCGGCAAAGTTAATAGCCAAAGCAAACACAATAAACTTGCCTACGTTTTTGGGTTACACATTCTCCGTCTCGATGCGATGATGGGTTTTCTCAATTCGCGAAACATGCGTAACATCTGAGGATTGGCTTCATGATAAATCCAAAATCCAAGGTGCGGCCCCCAGACACTTATCTACTTTTATTTGTCCATTTCATTTGCCCATGATTATCGGGACCCGTGTATCTAACGCATAATTTGGCTCATTAGCATGCGAAACATTTTGACCCCATCAAAATGAAACTTTCTTTACGGCCATAAGGTCATGAAATATAAAGAAACCATTAAAACTAGTTCTGTGTATATTGTATTTATTCAAAATATGCCTAAGCTGTGAAGTAGCTTGTAGATTTAATTTTGCATAATCTTGTCTTTAATTTCGTTACCCAAAAGCACATGTTTAAAGGTAACATGGTATATTGATCATCTTAGGTTTTCTGGGAACCTATAGAAAGTTAATTCATATTCCTAAAAACGAATTTTATAAGAGCCATATTAAATAACAAACTAAAGTCTATAATGTGTGATCTTTTGTATTTTTCCGACTCTTATAGAAGACTTTTAGCATGTTTCTCTTCATCTAACACAATCTCCAAGCTCAGCATATATTTATCAGATTTTTGGTGTTAAATATGCCGTTCACGTGTCTGAATAATTTCAACGGCTTCTAAGACGTTGGCTGGCATTAATAAAATGTGTAGAATGCCCGCCTGCCTTTCAATCAAGTATATTTATGACTATCTGTGAGTTTTGGGTTAATCCAGACCGTTAAGACCCACGGGAATGAGGTAATTGATAGTGGATAAGTGTAATAAAAAAACTCTTGCTTTTTTACAGAAAAGAAAAGAAAAAAGGAAAATACTTAGCCTGCAGTCAAATAAAAGCTAAAGTGTGTAATATTTTTTTGCAGACTAAATTCCCCTTGTCGGAAGTTGGCGGCTTAAAAAGAAAATTCACCATGTACGTGCCTTACAAACTCGCTTCGAGGCTAACCATTTTTTTCACAAAGTGCACTCGCATTTTGCGGTCGAGAAAAAAAAATGCTGGCCTGCAGCATTTGGTATCATTTTGGCTTCATTTCGCTGCTTAAAAGGCGTCTCTGTGTTAATTTGTATGGCTCTAAATGCATTTGCTGGTCGTTGTTGGAGCTCACGCACTTGTCTTTGGCTTTGGGTTTCTTTTTTTTTGTGTACTGCCACTTGCTAGTTGTGTTAATTAACATTGAAAGCTGGAATTTGGCCGGGCTTTTTGGCCAGAAACTATTGGCCGAATCACCTTGAGCTCCTTGGGATCGGATCGGAACGAAACGGCTCCCACACACAGGGGTTTTGTGTTTGCCAAAGATTTTGACAACTATCTGTGAGTTTCTTGGCCGCCGTAATCAATGAAAATGCCTATCGAAAGCGAGTTGGTGAAGGGCGTGCCAAACAGTCTGTGGACAAACAAACGGGCCAATAGCCAAAATAGTCAGGTAGCATCGGTTACCCACCCGACCTCTTACTGAGCTCTGAATGAAATCTTGTTTGCTAGATTTATTTGGCACAATTTTGTGTTTGCCATTTGCATTTGAGGCTTCACCCAAGCGGAAGTACCGCACACACCCTCGGAATATAGTAAATCGCTTTGATGGACTTTACGCATATTGGAAAAGGATGATGAACCTGGCAAATAAAGATTCATTCGCAGCTTTAAAGTACTGTACTTGTAGGCTATATAAAAAAATAGTATAATTAAATTTTAAAAGCAATGTAAAAAAGCGTTCAAAACCCACTATTTTATTTGTACTTACGCAAAGAATTACGTAATTCATTCAAATTGAAATGGGGAAAAGCCCAACGTCTGCGATTGCAGAATACTCAAGGAAGGGGATGTCATTGACATTGACGTAAACAGCACTAATCGCTGACATATTTATGACGCATTATCTGCTATTGCCAATCTTATATACGTATTTCTTCTGTCTTTTGCAGATCTTAACCGATTTGGTTCAAGGCGAGTTCATGCAGCTCGGCTCAAGGGAAACGGAGAACGAGCGCTTCGCACATTACCTGACCAAGACATACAGGAAGACCGCATCGCTGATTGCCAACGCACTGAAGGCGGTGAGTACTCGTTATCGGCATGCAATTGCAAGCTGGAATCTTGCATTTCGCATTTATCGGACTTAAGCTTAATTCTGCAATTAGCTTGCACGCATGTCTGTGTCATTGTGCCCATTGTTGCAACTGCTGAACTGACATTGAACTATGGATGACCGAAAAATACCCATTTATTAAACGTGTTTTCATATTAAATGCAACATTTTATAGAGGTTCAGGCATTTATGGTCAACTTGTCGATTACATACTAAATATTGAAAAATTTATTTAAAAAAAAATTTTAAAAATTAATTGAATTTTAGAGTGATTTTACATAATTAATTTTGATAGCGAAATATACGAATACATATTTAATAAACAGTTAACATTTGATCCTTTTTTAAGGTAGTGCTAAACAATGAATTTACATTAAAAAGATGATATTTATCGATTAAATAAAAGACAATTTTATTTAAATAAGAATGGTTTTATATTTATGTTGTATGTAATTTAAAAAAAGTTTACAATTAAATGCTATCGATATTATTGCTATTTATCCGTTTAACAATATATAATAAATCGAAATAATCGATTACATCGATTTGTCAATAAACAGTTATTTTCAAAAATTGTAATAATACAATATTTAAAATAAAATCCGGTATTTTTGTACTATCTTATATTAGAAATTCCCAATTAAAGTATTTCTTATTCTCCAACGCAGACCGCCGTGATTGCCCAAGCAGATGACAACGTGGCCGAGGTGGCCTTCCAGTACGGACGCAACATTGGCCTGGCCTTTCAGCTGGTCGACGACATGCTGGACTTTGTCTCCTCCACCGAGCAGATGGGCAAGCCAACGGCGGCGGATCTGAAGCTGGGCCTGGCCACCGCCCCAGTGCTCTTTGCATGCGAAAAGGTGAGTTCTCGGACGAATGAGTCTGATAATCTCCGCGACATTTCCTTATGGGAAATGTCCAGAGAAAATGCTGGGTGTGGGGATGTAATGAGTATTTGCTCAGATCTCTGTACGCTTTGAATCTAAAGTACCTTCACGCCGCCAACGATGATGATGTATTCATGATGGCGGCGTCGGCGAAGGTGATGATATCATAGGTGTTGTGGTTGGGTGGGTGGTTGGACGGCGCCCCCCAGCCTGTCAGCTGCTCCAATGCGTTTGCAACTCAATTGCTAGCGGGGCGATTAACGCCTCCGGCACTGCTAATTTCCATTTGCTATGCAGTCCGCGATCTTGGCCAGTGCCGCGTGCAGTGCGTTGGCAAACAAAATCCAACCACCAGAGCCGTACCCACCCTGACTGAGAGTTGCAGTGGCTGCATAATTGAAATACCTAAAATTTCCCGTCTCTTGCAGTACCCCGAGCTGAATCCGATGGTGATGCGACGCTTCAGCGAGCCCGGGGACGTGGAGCGTGCCTTCGAGCTGGTGCACAAGTCACACGGCCTGGAGCAGACCCGCTTCCTGGCCAAGAAGCACTGCAACGAGGCGATACGGCTGGCCCAGGAGCTGACGGAGTCGCCGTACCAGAAGGGCCTGCAGGTCGTCGCCGACTTAGTCATCAATCGCATGAAGTAACACTTAACGTAATCATAATAATCGTATGCAATAATAATAATGTTATGTAGGCCACACAGTCGATGTTTCGGTTAAGTTTTGTCAGCCAGCGAGCTAGCAAGGATAACGTAAAATTGTAAACAAAAGAATTATTATTTAGTTTTTAGGCATTTGTTGTTGACACTGTAAATAATTGCATAAACAAATTAAAAACAAACAAAAATACAACACAATTAACGGCAACCCACGCTGTACATACAACAAATATATATATGAGATGTTCAATGGATTTAAACAAAATTTTATATGCAATGTTTTTCGAACGATTTATTTATATATAATATGTTATGTATAGAGAAATATATTCGAGAAGCCAACAATAAGTAATGAAGGAAGAAATTAAAGCTGTACAAATCACTCTTCAAAATGATTCGAGCCTAAAGGGAAATGTTGCCAGCTCAAGCAACTCAAACGTAAACAAAGGAAAATAAGGAAAATGCGAAATACTACTAACAACGAAAGGAAATTGTTTATTAGTCAATGCAACAAAGAACCAGCGTGTAAACGATATTTATAATAACGAAGCATAAAAGAAACAATTTGTTTATTTAATATTAAATGTTTGTTTAGGACATTTCATGCCTAAATGGTTCAATGGTCACCGCTTGCACTCTTCTTCTAAATCCCTTCCGGCAGCACAACAATGTTACTTAACAAATTTACAATTTAAATTATAAATAAAATACATTTTGAACCATTCGCGCATGAAATGCATACATAATATATGTTCTATAAGAAAACGAAAGCGGATGCTGCCCAGTCTTAATTTTAAAACATTTCTTCTTCTCCGCAATAGTAATTTATAAGACATTCACACAATATCGATCAACAAAAGCCCATTTTGGAATGCCTGAAAAAACCCTTTACTCTATATAATTTAAGTTCTTATTTTTATTTATAAAGACAACCTCAATTAAGTCAGTCAGCGAAAAGTGCGTGTGTTTTTTTTTTTGTTAGTGTATATAGTTTTGAAACAATCAAGCAAGACTATTGGGGCTCCTTTACAGCCTGCTCTACACTGAGAAAATAAAAAAAAGAGAGAGCTCATTCTGGCTAGACATCGGTTCAAATGGGTGCTAAAGGCGATTTACCCGTGACAAAATGATGATAATGATGTTGATATTGATACATGTAATTACGATATTTGTACACTTAAAGAGATGAATAAAAATTCGATTTTGTAAAACAATTTAAAGACTTGTCAATTTTCACCGAAGCTTTAAAATTGGTTTCAAGTCAAAAAAAAAAAATACTCAATTGAATTCCTTTCTTTTCCGAAAAAACAAAGGATTAAAGCTTAAATTTCTGACTGCTCTGCCCACAAAGATACCCGGAGCCATCAAACAGACATTACCCACATGCCCCATGGGAGGGAGGCAGTGTAGCTATGCAACATATTGGCCAAAAGCAAAAATAACAAGAGAACCATGACGACCCAGTGAAATAGTTTTGGACATGGCCAAAGTGCTATATGTTGCGACGGGCAGGGCTGATATCGGAATTGGGCCAAACAAATAAATTCTGTGTCTGTGGCGAGGAAAGCTAGCTGCTGCCACATGGGGCGTATGAGTAATGCCAAAGAAAGTATTTTAGGTTAAAGCTTCAACAAGTCTCGGATTAAATTGCACGCAACAGCAGAAGATTTTTTTTAGGCAAATATTGATGATTTAGCCCACTTCCCGCAGCACGAAATGGGGTTAAGCTGAGGCTAAGGACAGCCGTGGCACAATTTTCCGCGCAATATAAAGTAAATATGTATTTTATGTCCAGGCCTTGTTAGGCAAGCAAGCCGAGGAGACAAACAAAGGAGGAGCGTGCCTAACTGGCAAAATATTTAAATGGCCAACGAAATTAGCAGCGGTTACGCAGCCAAAGAACTGCAACAGCGGCAGCAGTCCTGTCTGGCTTCAAGGACAGACAGGACGAGAAAGACCGCCGCGCCACGCCGCGCTGCTCACGTGCGGCCTAGCCCAAGTGTGCCTTAACCTAGGCTATAAATAGCCTAGGCAGGCGCTGCCTAGACAACCAAAGTGGTTCATCCGTGGCCTAGCAGTGCCTGGCACGGATCAGTGCAGCCAAATCGGCGGTTAAACGGTCTGGCCGCGGCACGAGACCGAGTCAGTAACGCGGCGTCTGCTGAACGCAGCGCTACTTCCGTTCTCCCAGACTCTCGCGTTCTCTCCCAGGAATCCCTATTCCCCGAGGCACACACAATGACGACCAGCGATGAGATGGGTAACTTCTGCCACGACCACATCCAACATCCACTGATGTGGTGCGATGAGAAGAAGCGTCTGGTGGAGCGCAAGAATGCCGAGGAGAGTCTTCGCATGTGGCGGCGCAGGAAGGCGGAGGAGTGTGCCCGCAAGGAGAAGGATAAGCAGGAGGTGGGTAGCATTGCGTTTGTGTAATTTTATGAATCTGGTGGGTAACTGGGCGTATAGGTAATATTTATGAACGTTGAAATCTGTTGAGTGTAAAGCAGTGTGTACCATATGTGCTATTGTTCAGAAGAAAAGAGATGGTAACGGAGTTTCCTAAATATTTTTTAAGTGGAAATATCAATTCCACGTCTTTAATTAGAGATCAGTTAA
>VNJU01002459.1:0-10540 GCA_008042675.1 Drosophila seguyi | reverse complement strand
AAAATTGTGTTACTTCATCAAAGACAGCCATATCAGTTCCTTTATTCACATACTTGCAAATGTACTTTATTTTACTAAGTTGCAATATTCGTCATTGATGTGCGCCCTGAAGACTCTGCTCAGCAATGGTCAATATGGTACCATCCACCGATCTTGACAATTGACTTTTAAAGTTGTTGTTCTTCCGTTGTCTGCAATGAACATTGTCGAAACGATGGATGTCCATCATTTCCAACAACAGTTTCTGTTACTAAATTTCGTGGATATCGCTTTGAACATTTGCCGTCGGCCATACATGGAGAATTTGGATTGCTGTTGCCACATGGACCTTGTATCATGTTTCTTATTACTACATCATACAATTCGAGATCAACCTCTGGATCAGGAATCTCAGTACTAATGACGTTATCAATTTTTGTGAAAATTGCGAAAGACTACGTTTTTGTCATTCCACTGTAAACACAAGGCACCGAGTTTTGCCAAAGACATTGTATTTCGCGATGAAGTCCTTTATTTCCTTCAATTTATGCTTGAAAAATCGGGCGGTATTGTCATGGCGATCAACCGGTGTTTGAACATCAAAAAGTTGTTCCTTAATCTCAGTCCTTTTGGGATTGGGTGAATGTGATGAACAAATCAGGTTGTGCATATTTGTAAAAATACAACATGGCATCTTGGGCGTACTCATGCATATGACGCGGACTTCCAGTGTATGTTGATGGTAGTATTGTCATTCGACCAACATTATGCTCATTCCTATCCTACTGAATTGCATCTCGCAAATGGCTTGGTTCAAATATTTGTGCTAAATATTTTCAAAAATTCATTACTATTCACCTGTAGTTCTTTTGACCTGTTTTCATTCAAAGTGGTATTCGTCGTCTCCTTTCAAAACATGATCGGATATTGTAACGTGTCATACGATCGATGTGTTTTGTATGCGCGTTGCAATTGATTGGTCCGTCGTTGCAAGACAATGTCACGTAATTCCAGGTTTTCACCAACAACGATGACACCAACTTCATCAATTGTTAGAGCATTGGAACGGCCACGATGTTGGCCAAGTGACAATTTATTAGCCTTTATAAACAAATTTGTGTTCATCTGAAATCATGTTCATCAAGTCAATCATGTACGAAATTACCTAGAGCGCTTGCTTGATCTCTGTTTCGTCTCAGACCCGGCAAGTGTTAGTTTAGCCAGGGCGGCGCCGCTGACGCTACCCGAAGATCCCTATCATCCTACTTTCGATGTGACTATCGACATTGGGACTGAGTTTCAGAATATTTCTGATCGTCCAGCCAAAAAAGTCCTCTGCTTTCGCAAGACGGACTTTCAACAGCTGAATAACTTCATATCCGATTTTAATTGGTCCGATCTATACAGGTGCACTGACATGGCTTGAAGCCGTGGATATTTTGTACAGTGCCATGAATTCATTTTTTCTTGAATGTGTTCCGTTGTTCTATCCGTCAACCTCGAATAAGCCTCTTTGGTTTACTAAAGAGTTGAGTCGCCTTAATAATAAAAAATCTAATCTCTATTTTAAAGCTCGGTACTGTGACGAGATACATTTTTTTAAAGCTGTCAAACTCCATATAAAAAAAACGGAGCAAAATGAAGAAGAAGAGAAATTTTCTGAAAGCTAGCTTTCGGGGGTACTGTGATGAGATAAATATTGCGAGCGAAACGGGTAAAAACGTTGCCAGATCAGAAAACAAATCAGTTGTGATTTCGAAGCGAAATAAATGAATTTAATTATTTTGAAAGCTAGATACGGAGAAGAAGAAGAAGAAGGAACAAAAATGTTTAGAATTGAACGGTTCTCTTCTCGTGAGGAATATGTAATATGGGATTAAGCTCACAAGGGCAAAGAGTTGCAAATCTTCGATTTATGTTCCTCCTACGCCAGTAATCAGTTATTGGTCGTCGACGACCGTGGCGCCTCTGGTTATTAGCCTTCAGCTCCTTAGCGGCATAGTACATCAGCATTATTCCCATATCTAAACGGCTTGAATTCATTTTAATATCTGATTTTATAAAGTTTTTTTTTTACATAAAACAGCTGTGCATAAGTGTCAGTTTGACCCCTTTTATGCGTTTTCCGCCTTTTCTTTAAACTATTTGGTCACACTGGTTTCCGAGCAAAATATATAACAATTTCGCTCGGAACTTTTTGAAAGCCAATTTATCTCGTCACAGTACCGAGCTTAAATATAAACGAAACGGTTCTCAATCTGTCCTTTCCTCTTATTTATCTGCTCGGTCGAGATTTACCGTGCTGAACGCGCAGTGTTACAAAAATTATTTGACTCGTTGTAAGGCCCAGTTCTCTAAGGACCCAAAGAGTTTTATAATTTTGTTAACACCAAACGTAAGCCAATTACTCATCCTTTGAAAATACTACCGTAAAAAATGATCAGGCAATTGCCGATCTATTTGCGCAGTTTTTTCAAACCACTTACTCTAATTCCACCGACGCAAATCGGACTTATTCTTACATCATGCCCAAGTCAAACCTTATTTTCAGTCCTAATTTGAACGAAAGCTCTTTCCTTTCAGATCTTCACCGTGTAAAGCCCGTTTATTCGCCTGGTCCCGACGGACCAGGCCGACGCCCTGTGCAATCCCCTTCTAAAATTGTTTACCTTGTCCTTGGAGACCTCCCACTTTCCCCTTATTTGGAAGGAATCATTTGTTATTCCTCTCCACATAAAAGGTAGCAAGTCAGATGCCAATAACTATGGAGGTATCTCTAAGTTGTCAGCCATCGCAAAACTTTTCGAAAAAATCGTTACTCCTCACTTGCAGCACCTGTGTAGATCAATTACTTCTCCATGCCAACATGGATTTATAAAGCGAAGATCAACGACTACTAATCTTCTGGAGGTCACTTCCTTCATAATAAGGGGCTTCAATAAAAACCTTCAGACAGACGTAATCTATACTGATTTTAGTAAAGCATTCGACTCTGTCAACCATTCTCTCCTTGTTCGGAAACTTGACCTAATGGGATTTCCGGTTGATCTTCTTAGTTGGATCTCAAGTTATCTGAATGGCAGGACGCAAAAGGTCCTATGTCAAATGTTCTCAGGGTTACTTCTGGCGTCCCGCAAGGAAGCCATTTGGGTCCCTTGCTGTTTACATTATTTATTAACGATCTGCCCAAAGTTCTGACTAACTCCAGAGTACTTATGTACGCGGACGACGTCAAACTTTGTGTGCAATATACGGACGCGTCTGGCCAGTCTGATTTACAAACAGATCTTAACAATTTTTAAACATTGTGCAGTGCAAACCTATTAAACTTAAACGGCTCTAAATGCAAGCTTATGACATTCTCTCGTGTCGCTCCCAAGCTTGCAACTTACACGCTGAACTGCTGATCTTTGGAAAGAATTGCTTTAGTTGACGATTTAGGTGTCCGTCTGGATCCTAAACTTGACTTTATTGATCATATTTTATGCATGGTGAATAAAGCTTGAGGTGTGCTTGGATTTATTGAACGTTGGTCGAAAGAATTCAATGACCCGAACGTTACAAAATCTGTATATATTTCTTTAGTTCGTCCTATCTTAGAATATGGAGCCCTTAGTATGGGGTTCACAGTAAACGCATTGAGTCGGTTCAAAATAACTTTTTACTTTTCGCTTTACGCGGTTTAAACTGGGATGCATTCCAGAGGTTACCCTCCTACTGTAGTAGACTCCTCCTTATTAACTTACTTATCTTTATCTAGCCGTAGAACCATGCTTGGCATTACCTTTATTTATCAGGGGTGCCATAGAAACCACTTCCGCTGCAAAAACACTGGAAAACAGTTCCTAGGTGTCACAGCACTACCATCCAAATATTTTTGGTGGATTTGAAAACACCAAACGTGACGTCAATTTCGATGCTGCCAGATCGAAGTCGGGTTCAGTCGACAAGCAGCGACTAGAGCTGGGTAGCCATTTGTATTTAAAGGTTAATTAATATTATTTAAAGAAAAAAATAACCCAAAAAAGACCTTTTAGAATAATTTAAATAAAATGTTTGCTAATCAAATACGTGCATGATTACATCTGGCAAATTGGCAGCCCTGCCGGCGAATTTCGAGGAATTGGTTTAGCGGAAATGCCTTTTTGTGGAAATGAAATCACCAGGGATTTCCATGGCACCCCTGTATAACTTTAACCACGGTGACGTGGAAAGTGCTGACTTGTTGGGTCAGCTTAACTTTCACGTACCGAGTAGAATAACTAGATTCTATATTCCCTTAGTGTAGCGCCACTGTAGAGCGTCTTTCGAATTCCATGAATCTTGTAGAGAAGGTGCAAATTATAACGATTTGTACATAATAATATCAAACGTAGATAGCCTTCCTAAAGGAAAAACATTAATACTAACCCACTTAGTACGCATGCAAGCAACCAATCTGGCAGCACGCCAGTAGTTACTTCCTCGAATCCATTTTCTATATTTTCATCTTTCGCGCCTACTAACAGCTAACACGTGCTTGGTGTTATACGGGGCACTTGAATGCACTGATCTTAGTGCATCAACGTCCAGATAACCTCCTTAAGCATAGATTTTGATGTAATCTAGTGTTTACTGGTCTTGCGCTCAAGAAGGTCCAACAAGGGCTCTATTGGATTGAGGTCCGGAGATTGAGGAAGTGTTTTCAGCAGTCTCTTGGCGTTACAAAAGAAGCCGAGTTTTACATTATGGGCTGTGTGATTGGGAGCATTATCATGCTGAATATAATATGATTCTTCTATGCCCAATTTGGCGATGCACAACTTTTGGGATGTAGATTATCGCGTAATAGTTGATATAGTCCATGTGGTTCATGATTTAGTCTATTAATTTAAGATTTCCAACGCCACATGCTGCCATACAAACGCAAAAACATTACTCTGACGCCTCCATGCTTTAGAGTCGCGCACAAATTTTCTTTATTTATCGCAGTATATTTTCTATTCTTTGATTTACTTCCCAAAAACCCCCCTTTTTTTTACCAATCTCAGTAAAGTTTATCCGATAAGGACTTAAAGAAAAGCTCTTTATTTATGGACATTTATTCGTGGTTACTCAGAAATATTTTTTTTTTCAGGTGTATCTACCCTTTAGTAACAGTCCCCGTGAATTCCACGTGGAATCCACGTTGACTAAGATGGAAGTGCCGTGGAATTCACATGGAAATCACGTGGAATTTTCATACAAAATTTTGACTCATACGTTCGTATTATGGAATTTCGAAGTAGTCGGGGAATGACCGGGAAAAATGCGTTTCTATCCCTGGGGTATTTTGCAGGCAATTTCGAAAGAATCTGTGATTTTCTAAGTAAATTGTACTTCGAATCTCCGTAAAAAGTCCCAGGGAGTCGCCGTAAAAAGCCCAGGGATTACCCGAGAAAATCCCTGGGAAAACTCCTGGGAAACCGCGAAGAAAACCGATCGAAAATATTGTAAAACTTGGGAGTAATTTATTTCTTCGCTTTGAATTTATTTATAAAATGTTATTTTTGCTTAATGGTTACCACATTTTTGGTTAACATAACAACGTCTTTCATTATTCCGAAATGCGTGTGACGAGGCTTCTCTGCCGGCTTGTAGCCCTTTAACTTCAGCTGTATGTAAATAAAATAAATTAATGTTACAATTAAATTGAACATTGCAATATTTTATATTAATATATGTCGGAGGTGGATCACCAGGTTCGTCGGCCATTATTACTTTCTTGTCGCGCAGCGAAACTTAATGGTTGTAGTTATTTTTCGTCCGTTCACTTTAGAGGGCCAATTCGAACTGGACTCCTCTCCTTCCCTTCCTCTTCTTCTCTACCACACATTGCGCCACGTTCGGCAGAGATTTCGCTCTCCTTCCCCACCGCGCTCTCATTCAAAAGCTCTCTCAACCAAGAGTTTCCTCATTAAATCTCTCTCTCCTTTTATTCCTTTTTATCCTCATTTATTTCATAGAGAATACACAGAGAACTTACAATATGCATTAAAAATATAATAAACTAAATAATTCTCCGAAATATACATACATTCATATTAATTTAAACAGAAAACAAACTCCGCATACATATGTAAAAATATGTTTATTTTTACCGTCGATGTTGAAGGCGGGTCAAGGTTCAAGATAAATTCTGCAAATGAGTTCATAAATTAAACACAAATAAATTTACTTACCTCATTATAATATTTCACTTTTACGAAACTTAAACTAAGACGCAAAACACTTCTGAATGCAGCAACTGTCAACTCTAAATGCAAAGATAATTAGGAGAAGCAAAAGAAAACCGAAGACCGAAAATTCTGGCGAATGCCAGGGTATACACGACCAAAACAATGCCTTTTAATTTGAACCACATAAGGCAGAAAATCAAATATAAACATTTTGGCTTGCCAAAGCAAATGTGTAATACTTGCCAATATACCATTCGACTAAATAAATTAGAGTTCATCAAATATAAAATGAAATATTTATAATTACATTTTATTTTAAAAAAGGGTACTCTCACATCGACGCAACACAGATTGTTTTCGACAGTGATTTTCTTCTTTGACTTCCACTATCTCTATCTCTGTCTAGTTTTCGAAACTGTCGAAAAGCGCTGCAGTAGCCGAGCGCAGGTAGAATTTTTTTGTGCCTATTTCGTTTCAAACTTCGCCCATGTAATTTGTTTTTGTTTTTCGAGCATGCCGCGTGGAAAGCCCGTGGACGTGGAATTTTGGTACTGAAGGGCAGATATACACTTGCTCACATATCTCTGCGTACAGCTGAAAAAAAAAATCATTTCTGACTTTGACGTTGAATTTCTCAGAAAGTATTATACATACCAATATTATTTTTCCACCATTTTATGAACTGGGACACCCAAAAACTAGTGGATTCTACGCCAAGACGTCTGAGGGAGGTTCTCCATAGAGATGGCTATCCAACTAGCTATTAAAGCCTTGTTAGCAAGTTTTTGATACATGTGTATCCAGATATTTGTGGAAGCACATTTTTGAGTACCTTTGCTAAAAATGTCATTACAAGTAAAATATTCGACGGAAAATTAAAAAAAAATATGCATTTGAAAGACATTTTCCCAGTTCATAAAATGGTGGAAAAATAATATTGGTATGTATAATACTTTCTGAGAAATTCAACGTCAAAGTCAGAAATGATTTTTTTTTCAGCTGTACGCAGAGATATGTGAGCAAGTGTATGTGAGCAAGTGTATGATAACAAGTGTATGTAAATACATGTGTCAAATCCCCAAGTTCTATCAATAACCATTTTTTAACAATGATAAAATATTATTTTATGCAATAAAAAACCTTACCATAAGGGTAGTCATACACTTCCATATTTTATAACATTAGCCAGATTCAATCATTTCTTTGTAACAAAAAAAAAAAACATTTAGTGATGAAACAACGATAAGTTCGAGCGAGCTATTTTCCTGATAACATTGATTATTAGTAGTATATAGGGAGTTATAGCCTATTCACACTAACGTATTTTTAAGGGAACGATGAGAATATGTTAGACATGAAATTGGTGTTTTTCAATTATTGTTTTGCAATAATGCACTATGGGTAATTTGACCACTTTTGGTGACCAAAATTAATAACTCGAAAACGGAGCAAGATTTTTGACTTCTGTTTTTTTGCATCGGATTAAGTTGACCAATATCTTTTTTCGGTAGAAATATTGTGGGCGTGGCATCGCCCATTTTTTTTTTTAACTAATGTAAATTTTTTTAGGTTTTTAGAGAATTAATTAAAAAGTAAATAAAAGTTCCGTGGCAGTATTAGATTATAATTTTTGGAAAATAGTGGGCGTGGCACGCCTTTAACAACGTAAAGTAACATAAGTAAATTAACGTAAAGCCCATCTAAAGCATCTTGTGGCCCTCTAATGAAATACTATTTACAATGTATATTAAGACATATAATTTCCCTATACACCTTTTAAAAAACAGTCCTGTTCTTTGTTCTCCAACTCAATATTATATTGATGTACGAAGTCCACAACATTAAAAGAGCTTTCATCCTCACCCGCGGTGGTGTCATCGGGATTTGATGGGCATTCTAATAGGTCCAAAACCTCTAATGGAAGACACATTCTTTTCTGTCGCTGAATTCTTCTATCCAAATTCACTGAAGAAATAATCGGATCAGAAGTATCTGTAGCTCGCTGAAACACGTCTGTTAAGTTTTCAACCCTCCCACATTTTCTGCCGTGACGCAGACGATCAGATTTATAAAATTTATTGCGAGATTCCGCTCCTTCCTTTTCGAAATAGCCAACAGGAAGCACTTTGTTTTCAATAATATCACTGCGTGAATACGAATTTTATGAACACTGGCTGTCATAGGCAACCAGGGGATTTCTCAATGCCCATCTCAGCAGTTTTGTACAGAAGGCTTGGAATTTTGAAACTGCAATTGGCAGCTGGCATGAAAGGCATATTAAAATTGTTCGAAAATTGGAAATGAGTTGCTCACCGATGCCAGTGATGTTTGAAAAAACATGAATATCGAAAAATGCTCGCCGAGCAGTCAAGCGGTAGCAAAATTTTGACTCGCTTTGTCTATTATATCGCTGTACTGGTCCAAATCTACTTCTGATATGGAATTTTTAGTAAAATTAAACACAGCATTCTCCTTTGCGACTTTTCCCCTCGCTTCGTGCCAAATCTGCGTTTGACAAATTGAGGTTGTGTCCTAAAAATGAAAAATTCTCTCAAAATCGTAGAAAGTGATATTTTTAATAACATTCATTTCAACAAAAATGTAATCCTCTACAACATAAAATACATCTCATGGATGGACTCTTCTGGACTCACTTTAAATCCCTTACGGAACATGAGACTTTATCCAAAATATGCACTTGCAGGGCTACTTAGATTTTTGCTCACAAACACATAATACAAACCACACAGATTCGAACTCATTTCAAAAATTTTAGTTATATTGTTTAGTTTTATCCTTCTGATGACTTGAACTTGAGCAAACAAAACTTTAAATGGCAGGCGCGCGTGCTTTGCAAATGCAACAGCTGTTTTATCAGCTGATTCCTTTGTTTTGGCGCCCTCTATAAAATTTCTGTTATGCAACACTGAAGATTGGTGTATTGTGAATGCATTGCACTAATACTTTTTTTAATTTTCAGACTTTCAGAAAATGGGTTTTGGTCACCAAAAGTGTTCAAATTACCCATTCCTCATTCTGGTCCTCATAGAACTCAATACTTTTAGATGCACATAAAATTCAAATATCCAAAAAAAAAGTTAAATATACCAATAAAATGACAACGAGATGTAAAATTCAAATCACAAATTAATTAAATTTAGTTTGCCTAGTGTTCTTGAATTATATTCAACAATTATGGTTACAAACAGCTCTGAATATATAACGATTGGTGCAGTGCTGGCACATGGTTGCGCCACAAATCTGTAACTTTGTTTGAAATCCATTATAAGGTGCGTATCAAAATGATAGTACGCCTCGTATTTTTAAAATAATTTTCAAGATATATTGCCGTAATGGATGAATCTTCTCTCACTATATGAAAACGAAGTGGTTAACCGTTTTTAACCAAAACTATTTATTATTATAACTTTTATACATATTTTTTTGAACAAAATAGCAAAAATTGGCTTTTGCAACCGTATCAAAATGAGAACACACTTTTCATTTGAAGTCTTTTAAAGAATGGAACAATAATACTCTTAAAATCCATTTAATAACATTAATTAGATATTTATGGTCCATCTCTTGGATTTTCCGACGTTGAAAATTCGAATCTATGAGATTCACCAACAAATGGGGTTCCAGGAGGTTCCACTGCTTACACATTCGTATGTAGTGTTATCCTTATAGACTCTTCTGGCGAGAATACCCCATATATTTTCAATCGGATTTAAGTCCGGTGAACATGCTGGCCAACTCCACTGAGCTCTCTTGCAAAAATGTTTTTGTCATGCGACTTATGTGAATTCTTGCATTGTCTTGCATAAAAATATACGGGGCTTCGGGATTTTCATTTAAAAATGGAAGTAAACTGTTCTCTAAGACTTGAATATAGTCTTCACTTTGCATCCTGGAGCTTGTAAATTGTAAATCAAGCTTGCCAAACTTGTTAAAAGCTCCCCATACCATTGCAGATCCACCACCAAAATTTCTCTTCGAAAAATACAAGGGCTCCTTTCTTAAATCCCGGCAGTAATGGCGAAATCCATCTGGACCATCCAGATTAATTTTTTTTTCATCCGAAAAAATAACCTAAATTAAAAATATTTTATTAGGAATGTAAAAAAAAGTACTTATTTTTTACCGAAGCCCAGTTTGTTCCCAAGTTATTTTCTGCAAATGTTATTCGAGTTGCCTTATGACGGGCTGTCAAATAAGGTATTTTTTTGTTTAGCTCTCACAATGTGGTCAGCCTTATTTAGCACTCTCCAAACCGTCATTTTTGACACTTTTCTTGCACTTAGCGAAGCAAGTCTGGAGTACGACACAAAAGAATAACTGGCTTTTTTGACAATGGGTCGCCT